>JAOXYA010112565.1:0-10626 GCA_028565675.1 Sorex palustris | reverse complement strand
TCTCTCTCTCTCTCTCTCTCTCTCTCTCTCTCTCCTTTTGGGCATTATGGTTTGCAATACAGATACTGAGAGGTTATCATGGAGAAACAACTTCTGAATATTCCTCTTCAGGCTGAATCTCTCTCCATAGCCATAGATCCTGCAAACACTTGAGATTTGACATCTCTGTTTGTCTCAAACTCAGCCCTAACTGCCCCCACCCTCCGGTCCAGGCTGACTATGGAACACACATCTTCATCACCACCCACCAGATGCCAGGGGCAACAGGCATCGCTTGTGGATCTCCCCTATACCCCTCTCTTCTCTCCTCTCTTCCCATTTCTCTTCTCCCTCCCCTCTTCTCCCTCCACCTTTCCTAAACCTGTCACCAGGCCCATCTCTCATAGCTAACTTAAAAGCTCTTAAAATGTCAATTCTGCCCCTTTAGCACTGGCACCCCTAGAACTGCACCGTTTACTCTCAGCCGCTTCCATCTCGTCTGGACCACTGTAATTACTGCCTTCTTGACTCGGCTTAATATATCCTGGGCCTGCTGCAATCTTGAGGCTGCGAATCTCTTACAACACAGATGCTGGGCCAGAGAGCTTGGACAGCAGGTTAAAGTGGTTACCTCGCATGTGGCAAGCATCCTCGATCCCTAGCACCACCTACAGTCCCTTGAGTGCCAGGAGTGACTCGTGAGCACTATGCCTAGGAGTATTTAGGGAAACATGTGGTGCCCAGGATCCAAACTAGGCCTTCTGAATGCAAAGCACACACTCCAGCCTATTGAGCTACCTTCCTAGCCCAATCTTATATGTTTTGTTTGTTTGGGGGCTACACCTGGTTGTCCTCAGACTTTTCCTGGCGCTGTGCTCATAACTGACCCTTGCCCATGCCCAGGGACCCTATTGGGGTGCCAGGGATCGAACCTGTGTCAGTCACGTGCAAAGCAAATGCCTTAACCTCTGTATTATCTCTCTGGATCAATTATCTATAAAAGAAGGTGAGCACAAATTATTAAGAGTATTTGGTTTGGGGCAGTGAGCTGGTGCCCCAACTTCTATTTGTCAGACTCAGGTTTTTCTAAAATAGATGTATTTGAAAGGAAAAGAATGAGTGAATACACTGGACCAAGGCACAGGAAAGTAGAGATGAAGGAGCCAGGAAAAGAAGAGATTAGCCCTGACAATTTCTACCCGCATCTCTCCCTCTCACTCTCCTCCTCCTCCTTCCCTTCCTCCTCTCCCTCTCTTCCACCCCACCTGTCTCCCTCTCCCTCCCTCTCTCCTCCCTCCTCTATCCCCTCTTCCTCTCTCCCTCTCCCTCCCACTCTCCTAGAATTCCTCCTGCCCTTGGCCCTGCCCTTGACTTCCTTGGAGTCACTGGCACAATACCCAGTGCTTTTACATCCACCCACAAAGGCAATTAGCAAGGACCTGGCCACTCAAACTGCCCACGTTCCTGGAAAGACTGA
This sequence comes from Sorex palustris, assembly GCA_028565675.1. NCBI lineage: Eukaryota > Metazoa > Chordata > Mammalia > Eulipotyphla > Soricidae > Sorex > Sorex palustris. The sequence continues at coordinate 9,170 of JAOXYA010112565.1, read as the reverse complement.
AGACGTCTTTCTGAGAGAAATCTCCTACATCAACTCTGCATACACACGGGAGGAACTCGCATCCCTGAGGGATCCCGGGGCACTGCTCCAGACGGGAATCACGTGGCCAGAAAGCGGGGGTGGGGGGTGCGAGGAGATGCAGACAACGGGTCCCAGAGGCCTCTTGGAGCCTCTTCCTCCTCGCATGTAACCAGACCTCGAGGGACCCTGGAACAAGGCTTTAGTCCCTCGCGTCCCTTTTCTGGGGTGGTAAAATCCAAGTCTCAAGGTTCTTGCCAGGCCTGGGTTAGGGATGCGCCCAGTGAGAGCTGCTAATAGTCACCACTGGCTAGAAACGTGGGTCTCCACCACCACCCAGCACTGCCTTGGCCCCTGCTCGCTCTCCTGTGCTCATCTTTCCCTCCAAGACTCAGATGTCGTGTCTGACCCCTGCAGGTTGAATGAGGGGTCCTGGCCAGGTGCTCCCAGTTTACTCACTGTCCACCTCTAGAGAGCTCACTGAGAATCAGAGAGTAGGGAGCACCAAGAAAATGAGATCATTTTATTGGTCATTTTCAATTACAAAGACGAGCACCAAGAAAATGAGCTCATCTCATTGGTCATTTTTTTTTTTTGCTTTTTGGGTCACACCCAGCGATGCTCAGGGGTCACTCCTGGCTCTGCACTCAGAAACTACACCTGGCAATGCGTGGGGGACCATATGGGATGCCGGGGATTGAACCCGGGCCGGCCGCATGCAAGGCAAACGCATGCAAACCCGCTGTGCTATCGCTCCGGCCCTCATTGGTCATTTTTAATTAGAGGGGCGGAGCTACAATAAAATGAGCTCATCTCAATGGTCATTTTCAATTACAGGGAGGAGCACCAAGACAATGAGCTCGTTTTATTGGTCATTTCAATCTCACCCGCTGAAAAGGTGGCCAGTCAAAACAGAGAGCAGAAAGACGAGGCAGGGGGAGTATGGAAAATAGGAAGGGGTCAAAACAGGGGCCAGGGAGTGAGTACAGTGGGGAAGGAGGTTGCCTTGCGCTCTGCTGACCCGGGCTTGGTCCCTGCCACTACCTATGGTTCCCCAAGCCCCACCGAGGATGATTCCTGAGCACAGAGCTGGGAACAAACCCTTAGCACCCGTGGGTGTGGCCCTCCCCCCAAGAAGTCCGTGGCTCAGAATCTTCCTCTGTGCCCAGGGCAGAGTCAATGGTGTGCGGCCCGGGAGAGGCTGCAGATGGAAGGATGGATAGAGACAGACAGACAGAACAAGTCCTCAGTACGCCACACTTTCCCCACGCTTTGGCTCTGATCACTGTTATTATTTCCATGAGAGGGCAGCAGAGGGAATTTCAGCTGCCTGAAAATGAACTCCAGATGAATTGGAGGGTGAGGTGGTGGTTGGGATCACAGCAGTGCTCAGGGCCGCTCACAGCACAGTGCTCCCTTTGGGGACCATGTGGACCTGAGAACTGGACCTCAGGCTCCCTGGACGGTGCACACTCTCCAGTCCTGGAAATGGGAGTCTTGCGGAGAAGGGGCCCCTGTGATATGGGGGAGCCTCTGGGGACCCCTAGATCAACAAGGTGAGGCCTCTGCCCTACAGGAACTCAGAATTTAGGGAGAAAGATGACTCACAGCCCAGAGGAGGCATGAAATCCACATTTTTAAGTGAAGAGCAGTGACACCTGCGGGGGATGGAAAGGGGTGGGAAGAGGGGCCAGGACACTGCCCAAGAAGCCTCTTCGGGATGTTTATTTGGTCGGGGAGAGATTAGGGCTTTGCAGGGTGGGGGTGCGGATGGCGTCCTACCCTATGTTACTCAGAAAGGACTCCTGGCTTTGTGCTCAGCGCTCACTCCTGGCAGTGCTGGGAGAACACAGGGGTGCTGGCAAGGCAAACGCCTTCCGCCCCAAAGTGATGGTTTAGAACAAGGCGATGAATCAGAGAGATGCTCGAATGGGGTGAATATTGTGCTTTGCCCAGATTCCACCCCCAACACCTCAGGGTTTTCCAAGCATGGAGTCAGGAGTAAGCCCTGAACACCACTGAGCATGGGCCCCAAATCAAGATAAATAATTCAATGAAAGGAGACCATGCATAGCTCCATGAACTATGAACCACTATTTCTACTTTGCACCTTATTTATTTTCTTGTGGTCTGAGGGCCATACCTGATGGTGCTGGGTGGACCCCAGGACTCTCCCCGGGACTCCCATATGCAAAGAAGACGGTTGGATCATCTTCCTGGTCCTTTTGTCCTCCCCCCCTCCCGCCAACACTTACCGTTATTTGTCAAATATTCAACAGCACGCATGTTTTACTTTGACATTCTGAACCATTGTAGATACTCATGAATAAAGAAAAAGGGATCCTAATGCTTCTCCAGTTTCCAAGCTTTTACATCTTGCCAGTCCCTGCACCCACTAGCTGTGACTTTGGAACCCCCCCTCCTGCGAGTCCCTCCCGAGCTCAGACCCTGAATCTTGCACACGCACATCGAGAAAGTCAGCATCTGATTTCTATGCACAGGAAACTTTGCCTTCGGTGCATCTTACAATTTGCTTACTTACTGTGCGCTTTTTGGAGCATCTGAGGAAATCAAAGCTGGGGGCTGGATGGCTGTTTGTTTTCCTACAGATAATGATATTCTCCCACCACCTCAGTGAATAGATGGAGGCTCGCAGGCACTTATGAGTGGTGTCTTTAATATGGTTCTGGAATATTTGCCCTATAAATTCTTAAGAAAAGACTTATAGATTGCCTATTACCAGCATTATGGGCTATTAATAAATCAGTTACAGCCACGCTTTGTGTTTTTGTTTTGTTTTTAAATTGCATCTTGCCTTTGTGCTCTCACTTCAAGCAGTTGAAAATTGGTGAGGACCAGCAGCCCCCAAAGTGAATGCAATTTGAGAGAGCGAGAGCAGGGGAGAGGGAGAGGGGGGGAGAGAGAGAGAAGAGATGGGGACTTGACTGCAAGATCTGCAATAGCCCAACAGTCTAATGGCAGGAGGGAACAGAAGCCAAGAGCCCCCACCAGCTGGTCTCCTGCAACCCTGGACTTGCAGCTCATCTCCCACATCCCCAAGCTGCATCCCCTATTGTCCCCAGGATGCCTCTGCTGTCAAGTCCCATAGTTCTCCGCATCATCATCTTGCTATCTGGGTGAGCAAGACCCTGAGCTTCCACCCAACTCTGCAGCTGCTGTGGGGGTTGCACAGAGGGTGGAGCTGAGGTTCCCATCCTGTCCTCATGCTTTTTTAAATATATAAATTTATTTATTGAATCACCGTGAGAGCAGTTACAAAGCTTTCGGGTTTAAGTCTTGGTCATACAACGATGAAACACCCACCCATTCCTTCACCAGTGAACATTTTCTAACACCAAAAAACCCAGTATAACCCCCATTCAAACCCTTCCCCTACCAGTGTGGCAGATGATTTCCACATTACTTTCTCTCTACTTTGATAACATTCAATATTTCGACACCAGACCTACCATTATTATTTGGGATTTTACCCCAACATTCAGATCTGCTGAAAAGGCAATATTAGACCATTTGTTTTCTATTGCTGATTATGAATAGCATATGATGTGGCCATGCAATTTTGGAATTCTAAAATTTTAATAATTAAATCTGGAGGAATTTTCTGCCAAAAGCTGCTGGGTTCCAAGATTTGTTTCTGAGTCTCTGGGATCATGGCTTAAGCCGCTTGATCAGTAGCCAGAGGGCCCATTTGTGGGCGGCAGCTCGGGGTCTCATTGGAGTAGGGGAGGAAAGGGCCAGCTCCACCCTCATTCTGTGTATCCTCCTGCTTTCAGGCTCCTGACCCAATTTCATGTGTTGGGGAAGCCCTAGGGGAAGACACCCATGTTCGTTCCTACAAGACACGTTCTTCCATTCCTACAGGACCTGGGCTTCCGGCAGTCCCTGCGTCTTCCCTTGCCTGTGACTCAGCACTCCGAGGGTGGACACTGACCTCCCTGACTTTGCCTGTGGCCTTTCCAGACCCCCTAGCCTCATACTGGCACAGCCCCACACTGCACTTTGCAGAACCACACAGTCTGATTCACTCAATGGGCCTCACCCAGGCTGACCTAAGGAAACCTTTGCTCCCTTTTTTCTTGTCCAGAATAATTCTTTCCCTTCAAGTCCCGGGACTTGGACTGAGATGGAGCAGTTCATTCCTGGGTTCAGGTGGTGCTGCTTGGACCCAGCGATGCTGGGGTCCACAGGACACACCCATAGAGGTCAAGGGTGCATGTAGCATCAGGGTCAAACTTAGGTTCTTATGTATGCAAGATATTTACCCCTGAGCCCTGAGCGAGCTCCCTAGACCCTCATATCCACAGTTTTTAACACTAATGGCTGGTCCACCATCTGTGCCAATTTGACAAGTCTCCAGGCACCCAGCATTTGGCCAGCTGCTGTTCTGGAATGTTTGTGAGGACGTTTTTGTATGACAATCACATGGAAATTGGTAGTTGGTGTGGAGATGGTCCTCTTCATCAAGGGCAGGAACACAGTCTCCTCCTGTCCAACAGACACCAGCTTTCTCCTGCTTTAGGTCAAACAATGGCTTGTCCGGACCCTGAGGACTTCTGGCTTGGGGCATGAACCACACTATCACCTCCAGCTTGCCAAGTGCTGGTATAACCCTATATCTCATTATCTCATCATGCACATCCTTATGTCTGTCCACAGCATATACCTTTGCCTATACATGTGCGCGCATGCACACACACACACACACACACATCTGTAGAGACATACATATATAATGGAGAACCCTAATACAAAGACATAGAGATGTTAAATGCTAGAAGATGTTGATTCTCTCATTGCAAACTCACAACCGCCACAGCACTTTCCCCAAGACTCAATAGTAAACAGTATAGATGAGAAGGGTTTTGAACCAAGGCAAGAGATTAAAGAGCACATGTGGGTAACACGGAGAAATAGGGGTAACGGGGGTTGTTTTTCTTTTTAAAGAGACCTCTCAAAAAATTAAAAATATGGTTAGAGCAATAGTACAGTGGGTAGGGCGTTTGCCTTGTACGCAGCCAACCCAGGTTCAATCTTATGGTCCCCCATGCACCGCCAGGAGTAATTCCTGAATGCAGAGTCAGGAGTAACTCCTGAGCATTGCTGGGCTTGACCCCCCCCAAAAAATTAAAAATCGAACCTTCATATGACCTAATGATTACACTCCTTGTTATCTACTCCAAAATGACAAAAACATCCATTCACAGAGCTGAACATGCAGGTAGGATCATTGCGGTGCTATTTATAATAGCCAAGATCTGGAAACTACCCAGATACCACAGAGGAGGAGATAAAGGAGTTGTGATCTATATATGCAACAAAATACTGCTCAGCTCTAAGAAAAGATGAAATCTTACCTTTTGTACAATTTGGATGGAATAGGAGGGAGTCATGGGAAGCAAAATCAGTCAGAAGGAGAAAGCAAATACTGGATGATCTCACTCATGGGAAGGATATAAAGCAGTGAAGCAAAGGAACTGACAATGACCAATGAAACCGTGAGATGCTGCCAAGAGATTGGAATCTCTGCCAACCGGATGGGGACAGGAAGGAATGCAGAGGCAGTGATGGAAGGATAGTGGCTGGTGGTAGGCATGATGAAGTCATATATATGCCTAAGATATTAATAGCAATGCTATTGTAAATCATGATACAGCAATTTAAAAAATTTGGTTAAGAAAAACTGATTCACATACTGAAAATGACTAAAATGGAAAATAAGTATTTAAAAAAATTATAATTATCCGTAAGTCTACAACTGTACCTCACGGTGTTTCACTAATAAAAATAAATAAATAAATAAATTTTAATGATCCTACACCTTCAGATTTTCAAGACCCTCTGAAGAGAACTCTCACCTCTATGTAGAGACAAGTGTGATCTACATAGATCATGATCTCTACATAGATCATGGAGAACCCTAATACAAACACGTAGATTATGTTAAATGCTAGATAATGTTGATTCTCTCATTCCAAACCCAAAAGAGCCCTAGCACTTTTCCTAAAACCCGACAGTAAACAGTGTAGATGAGAAGGGTTTTGAACATAGGCAAGAGATTAAAGAATGTGTGCTGGTAACATGGAGAAACAGGGGAAGGAGGGGTCTTTTTTTTAAGGGGGACCATACAGGAGCAGTCCTGTATATCGGGAGCAGAATGCAAATCTCATCTGCAAACATAAACACACTCCACATACCCCACCCCCCCATTCATGCCTCTTGGCTTCTCAGCCCCTGTTGCTCTCCTGTGCCCAGGTCCCGGGCCAAGAAGCCCATTCAAGGAATATCTCTGGGGAGAGAGGGTAAGGGCTCGCTCAGTGTAAAAGCACCTGCCTTGCAAAGTGTGCTGCTGCAAGTTCAATCCCTGATGCCACCCATATACACCGAGACTTGGGGCAGTAGTCCTGCTATCTGAGACCTCTGGGGCTGCGACAGTGATGCCATTTTGCACACTCTGAGTCAGGTGTGTGACCCCAGCAAGCACCACAACTGAAAGTGTATGACCCCAGTGAGCACCACGTCCATGACTCTGTATGCGTGCATGTGTCCGTGCGTGTGTGCATGCGTGTGTGTGTGAGATCACTGCAACAACAAAGCAAAGGAATAGGAACAGGGTGAGCGAAATGACTTCAATTCTATCAAATCTTTCCCCAAGACCCTCTTTTTAGACCCAATGCCTCTTAAAAACAAACCTTGCCCAACATCCCAGTTAGAACAGGGCAGCGGGGGACAGTTCCAGGAGACCAGGGACCCTGAGAAGCCCAAGTTTCTTCCTGAATACTCCACCCAGGTCCCAGCCACAGCACACCTGCTCCCTGGATGTTGGAGTTCTCAGGACATCCTGTTAAGATGCTCTTGAAGAGGCAGGTCCCTGCAGAGATTTGCTTAGGCAGAGCTACATGTTCAGTGGGCTCCCCTCAGCTGCTCTGGTCCTCAGGGTGCAGGCAGGGGTGTCCAGGGACAAGAGAGCAGCTGCAGGCATCAAGCTGTTTGAGGGTGGGGGTCTTGGATACACACAGGCTGGGAATGGGTGACAGCAAACCCAGTCAGGGGGGTCCCCCACAGAATGAGAGAGGGAGTGGCCTCACTCACGGGCTCTGCTCTACACAAGCAGAGAGATCTTGAATGATGTGGGACATGGCCTGCACTGCCCCTGAATTGGTCCCCACCTCCCACCCCTGTCCCATACTTTGATCTCTTTCTTTGCAGATAAGATCTGGAGTTTAAAACTGGAAGCTTGGGTCGGAGCGATAGTACAGTAGTTAGGGCATTTGCCTTGCGCATGGCTGACCCGGGTTCCATCTCTGACATCCCATATGATCCCCTGAGTACCACCAGCAGTAACTCCTGAGTGCAGAGCCAGAAGCCCTGAGCACTGTTGGGTATGGCCCAACAAGCCAAAAAAAAAATAAAGAACTGTAGGCCAGGCTGGTGTAGCGGGTGGGGGCCAGGAAGAAAACTGGGCACACTGGTGGTAGAAAATGTACACTGGTGAAGAGATGGGGGTTGGAACATTATATTACTGAAATCTAATCATGAACAACTTTGTAACAGTGTCTCACGTTGATTCAATAAAAAAAAATTTCTTCTTTTTTTGGGGGGGGAGTTGGGTCACACCCGGCGATGCACAGGGATTACTCCTGGCTCTGCACTCAGGAACCACTCCTGGCGGTGCTCAGGGGACCATATGGGATGCTGGGAATTGAACCTGGGTCGGCCGCATGCAAGGCAAACGCCCTACCCTCTGTGCTATCGCTCCAGCCCCCAAATTTTTCTTCTTTAATAAAATGAGCCTGAAGTCTCCTTTAGAGGAGGCAGGAAATCCTCTCGGGCAGATCAGTGGCATGGCTGAGAACCTGGACTGGAGGTCAGAGCGGCCACTAGCCCTGTACTCTCCCCTTGGCCTCCCTGTGAGACATTAAGGATGGATAGAGCGGAGGTGAAGTTTGAGGCTCAGACCAGAGGTATGCTGGGCTCTTGTCCCCCTCAGTCCCACACTCTGTCATTGTGGCAGCCTTTCTACACTATGCCTGGCACGGCCTTGCTCTGGAGTATCACCCTACAGGTGGCCTCTATGTCCACATCAAGATCCCTCCCTGTTGCTGTCTATGGGGAAATGTTCATGGTGGGAGCTGACAAGTGATTCTAGAAGTCCCATCACCTGCCATTGCTAAGTTCAAGAACTTGCTTTTGTTTTTTCATGGGGGGAGTGGGTCATATCTGGAGATGCTCAGGGGTTACTCTTGGCTCTGCACTCAGAAAATATTCCTGGTGGTGCTTGGGATGAGGTGGGGGTGGGGGCAATGGGATGCCTGGAATCAAGCTCGGGTTAGCTGCATGCAATTGCCTACCTGCTGTACTGCACTCTGGCCCCCAGGAGCCTGGGATTCCATATAACTCATGGAGAAAGCGAGAATCCCAAGTGCTTATATCCAAGAACAGGGAGCGCACACTGGGCACTGGCCCTGGCCCCTGCCTTCACTTCCCTCCAGGCTCTCGAGGGACCTGAAAAGACAAAAAGCAGAAAGAAGGATCTTCTTGCCCCATCTCCAGATCCAAGACTAACCTCCGCTAGAATCACACAAACAGACATGCCCAGAGAGAATACCTAACTGACCTGTTGTGCCTCCCTTAGCCCAGCCAGTCTGACTCAGAATTAATACCCATTCTTGCCCATCACAGTGCCACCAGCCCACTCGGCTTTGCTGTCTCACCCCTCCTCACCCCCTCACTTTCATCCTCTTCCTTGTCTCAAATCCTTATCTCGTGGCTTCTGGGGGGTGTGGTTTGGGGAAGGTGGGTGGTTGTGGCAGGGGGTAGGAAGTGGGGGTAGAGGGCAGGAAACTTAATCAAGGTCCCCACTAGCTGTGAGTTCTTGATAATATTTCTGAACATCTCTGCACCTTTCCTGTGAGTGAAATGATTTTTACTCACGGCATTGGATAATGAGGATGATGCTGGTTGAGAATGGGGAAGTACCTAATGGATAGAAATGCCCCCCAGTACTAGGTTTTCTGATATATATATATATATATATATATATATATATATATATGCGAAACACCATGAGGTACAGTTATAGACGTACAAATTTTTGTGCTTGGGTTTCAGTTATACAATGATCAAGTACCCAT
>JAOXYA010112554.1:0-10626 GCA_028565675.1 Sorex palustris | reverse complement strand
AAGAGTGCTGCAATGAACAAACAAGTGCAGATGTCACTTTGACTATACTTTTTTGCCTCTCTGGGATATATTCCCAGTCCTTTTGGAAAACAGTATGGACGATTCTCAAAAAAATTAGAAATTGAGCTCCCATTTGACCCAGTGAGGCACATTTTTTAAGGCAGCCATTGATGCCCGTGTGCAGCTAGGAGTGTCCTGACTCCGGGGCTTCTAGGCTTTAACTAGAAGCACGCAGAGCTACAGAGAACGTGTCCCTTTGAGGCTTTGCCCGGATGGGGTGTGGCGTGCTGCCTGCATCACCAGGATGGTCTCATGGCACTTGGCCAGATGAACATGGCAGTTAAGAGGGTGGAGCCCAGCCTCCCAGAGCCAAGAGGACACATGGTTCCTGGGAGAGGGAAGCCCCTGTGGGCCTCCCTGTACACAGTTCACATCACGGTCTCCCTGCTGAGGGCTTCTGCAACTGGGCAGTGCCCAACCTACCCAACCAACTGCCCAGGGCAGCCTGCCTGAAGCAGCCACTGAAAAACAGGAGGTGAAATGAGGCGAGACGGTGTCCCAGGGGGAGCATATGATGGCAGTAGAGAAGCTTCTAGACATAGGAAAAGTGTCAACATTCAAGAAAAAGCAGAATCATTTTTCTGCCCAGAGCTCCCTTCAACCAGTCAGCAATTTTGGGTGACCAGCCGATATACAGTGGGGTACGGAGTCACTGGCCATGCTCCGAGGCCCAGAGCCGGGCACAGAAGTGCGGGGTCAGTGCTGGTGACCCACAAGCTATGTAGCCCAGCAGCAGCCTGGGCGATGGTGGGGGGGCTGGGGGGCAGTCCCCAAGTGGAGACTGAGGAACCAGAGCAGATTTCTGAGCCAAGGAGGGAAGAGTCCACCCCAGCCTGGGGGTCCCCCTCCTACCCCCCCCCAGGGTCTCTCCTTTGCTCCCCAGCCCCGTGGAGGGGAAGGGGACCACAAACCTCCCTGTCCTTGTCTCAAAAGCCACTTGGTCCCTGAAGAGAGAGGCCTCCCAGGGAGAGGGCACACGAGGCCACTTGAACACTCCTCAGGGCGCCAGTTAGTTGGGTCCAACCCAGACTGGGAGGTCCTCAGAGGCCATGTATGCTTGTCCACTGCTGTGGATCCCATGGAGCCATCCACCCGGCACACCCTCAAGTGGCCTCAGACCGTGGCCATGGGGCCGCGACTTCAGGATAGCAAGCCTCTCGCGCTGTTTTGTTCTGACGGCTGCAGTACTTGGGTGAGGAGGAGGTATCCTTCCCCGTAACGGCCGCGGCCGCCTTCCTTCTTGGCCTAAACTTCTGGGTGGTGCTCAAGTCTGCACCTTTAGGCCTGCTCCTCTTTTCTCTCCTTGAAGGACATTTGTACTTGACTCCCGTGTCCACTTGGCTAAGTCCACAATGAGCTCAGCTTGAGGCCGAGGGTCAGAATGACAGGAGAGTGGTTTGGGTGTTTGGCTTGCATACGGCTGACCCAGGTTCAATCCCGGTACCACATATGATTCCCCAAGCAATGGCAAGCAAGACTGATCCCTGACCCTAGAGGCAAAAGTAATCCTTGAGCACCATGTGATGTGGCCCCAAATCAAAAACAACAATGAAAATGATCCATAAACTTCAGTATTTTAGCATACACTCTTTTTAAAATTATTTTATTTGGGGCCACACCAAAAACCCACCAGGGGTTTCTTGTGGTTCAGCACTCAGGAAATCACTCCTAGTGATGATCCAGGGACTATGGGATGCCGGGGATCGAACTCAGGTTGCCCATGGACAAGGCAAGAGCTTTACCTGCAGTACTACCACTTGGGCCCCCAAAGACTCTTTTTCTAAATAAAGCCATTCACAAGTACTGGGGTTAGCTAGGGGCTTTGGAATCAGACAGAACCTGGTTGAAATTCTACTTACTAGGAAAAATTTGTCATCCCCTGGACCCCACCTTTTTTTTTCTTTTTGGGTCACACCTGGCGATGCACAGGGGTTATTCCTGGCTCTGTACTCAGGAATTACCCCTGGTGTAATTTCTGAGCTCAGGAGACCATATGGGATGCTGGGAATCAAACCCGGGTCGGCCGCGTGCAAGGCAAACGCCCTACCTGCTGTGCTATCGCTCCAGTCCCTCTCTTGCTCTCTCTTTGTCCCTCTTTCTCTCTTGCTCTCCCTCTCTCTTGCCTCTCCCCTCCCCTCCCTTCTCTCTCTCTCTCTGTCTTTCTCTCTCTCCCTCTCTCTCCGCTGACAAAATCTTTCTGCTCACCTTGGCCTTCAGCTCTGGAGCGCAGAGACGTCCGTGAGCATCACTGCTTGCGGGCCTGCACAGAGGTCAGCTGTCTGTGCCAGAGCCCAGGGCCCCCCAGAACCCCCACCTGTAAGCTGCCACCAGCTCCCCTTCAGGGAAACGCCACCAGCCTTTGTGTCGGTGCCAGTTGCCACTGATCCTGTCCGCACAGTGTGGGTTCCCCGCCCTGGGGGGGTGGTTTGAGGGGCTCCCCGGGCATCTTCACTCCCTCGCAGGTAGTAGACTTTTCTTATGTTGGGGGTCTAATTTATCTATAAAGGATTTCCCCTTTGCATAGCCTATTTTTTGTTGTTGTTGTTGTTGTTGTTTTTTGGGGGGGTCACACCTGGCGATGCACAGGAGTTCCTTCTGGCTCTGCACTCAGGAGTTACTCCTGGCAGTGCTTAGGGGATCATATTTGATGCTGGGAATCGAACCCGGGTTGGCTGCGTGCAAGGCAAACGCCCTACCTGCTGTGCTATCGCTCCAGCCCCTGCATAGCCTATTTTTACAAGGTGCTCGGCTTACGAGTATCAGGAACGTAGGAGCTAGAGAGGTGGACCCACAGGCAGGGTGCCGTGGTGTGACAGCTCGGGTTGAAGGACCCTTGCACCGTCTCGGCCAGCACCACGTGGTCCCAGCACTGCCGGGAACAGCCCCGGAGCATCACCAGATGTGACTCCCTCACCCCCTCAAAAAAAGCAGGGTGTGGGGTGCTTGAGGCTGGAGAGAGAGAGCACAGCACACAGGGCATTTGCCTTGCATGAGGCCAACCTGGGTTCGATCCTGGATATCCCGTATGGTCCCCCGAGCCCACCAGCAGTGATCCCTGAGCACAGAGGCAGAAGTAAACCCCGAGTGCCGCTGTGTGTGGACAAAACCGAAAGTAAAATAAATGGGAGGAGGGGGGTGTCAGAATGATAGTGTGGCAGGCAGGGGGCTTGCCTTGCGCACGGCTGACCCAGGTTTGATCCTCGGCATCCCATAGGGCCCTCTGTGAGATCCAGAGTATGTTCTGAGCACTGCTGGGTGGCACCACTCCCCCCAAAAAAGGGGGGGTAGTGATTTGATTTGAAAATGCTAGATGAAAATAGACAGGGCTGACAAGATGGGACAGAAGGGAAGGGGAGCTTACTTGCGCACGGCTGACCCAGATTGAATCCTTGGCACCAAGGAGGAAGCGCTGAGCACTGCCAGGTGAGAGTTGAAAACAGAACAAAACAAAAATCAATTATTGTCGGGGCTGGAGCAATAGCAAAGCGGGTAGGGCGTTTGTCTTGCATGCGCTAACTCGGGTTCAATTCCCAGCATCCCATATGGTCCCCTAAGCACCACCAGGAGTAATTCCTGAGCACCGAGCCAGGAATAAGCCCTGTGCATCGCCGGGTGTGACCCAAAAAAGCCAAAAAAAAAAAAAAACCAATATTGTCTAAATGAAAAGACAAGCTGTTGGGGGAAGGGGGTGGCCACACCAGCAGCGCTCAGAGGACAGCCCGGGGCATTGGTCTGCATATAAGGGAAGCACCTGACCCCCCAGGCCGTTTTCTCCAACCTCTTGAGACTTAGCACAGTCCTCCTGTTGTTCATCAATTTGCTCAAGCAGGCACCAGTAACGTCTCCATTGTGAGACTTGTTGCTACTGTTTTTGGCATATTGAATATGTCACAGGCAGCTTGCCAGGCTTTGCCGTGCGGGCAGGATACTCTCTGTAGCTTGCCGGGATCTCCAAGAGGAGTGGAGGAATCGAACTTAGGACCGCCACGTGCAGGGCAAACGCCCTACCTGCTATGCTATCACTCTGGCCCCCCTGAAGACTTACTTTTTACAATTCATTATTTTTGGGGGGGCGGGGAGGAATACCAGCAATGCTCAGGGCTTGCTCCTGGCTCTGCTCTCAGAGATCACTCTTTGCAGGGCCCTGGGGATCGTATGGAGTGCTGGTTATCAAACCTGACCACGGCAAGCACCCCAGCCACTGTACTGTCTCTCTGGCCCCTGGAGACTTACATTTGTTGTTGTTGTTTTTGAGTGGGGTGGGGCCCACAGCCAGCAGTGCTCAAGGCTTACTCCTGACTCTGAGTGTGGGAATCACTCCTGGAGGTGCACAGGGGACCATATGGGATGCTGGGATCAAGCCTGGTTGGCCGCGTGCAAGGCAAACCCCCCTCCTGGCTATGCAGCTTTTTCTTTGAAGCAAGTTACGTGATGACCAGGCTTCCAGGTAGCAGATGCGTGGCTTGTAGTGGCTTCTCCCCTTGGCAGTGCATCCACTTTTAAACGTGGCCCGATGACCACAAGCGCTTGCACTGACTTTCAGACCTACAAGGCAGTCACTCTCGAGCGGGCCAGACGTGCAGAGCGTGCGACTGGTTGGAAGGAGGAAGCCGGAGCAGAGCCGCAGCAGCCTCAAGGTACCGTGAATTCATGACTTTGTTTTCCTCCGGGCCCTCATTTCCATCTTAGTCTTTTTTTTCCTTTTTGGGTCACAGGGGTTACTCCTGGCACTGCACTCAGGAATTACCCCTGGCGGTGCTCAGGGGACCATATGGGATGCTGGGAATCAAACCCGGGTCCGCCACGTGCAAGGCAAATGCCCTCCCTGCGGTGCTATTGCTCCAGCCCCGCGGAAAAACTTTTTTTTTTTAAAAAAGAAAGTTCAATTCACAAAAGTTTCAAAGTATAACTGCCTTAAAAAAAAAAAAAGAAAAGAAAAGAAAAGAAAAAGCACTTGGAGGCAGAGTTGTTTCAGTAGCTTTTAAACCAGATGAAACTATGTTGCCATTTATTAGCCACTTGACTGGCTCAGTTGAGGGGCTGGGTCTCAGGACCCTGGGCAGGGCCCCGCACCGGAGTGATCCCCAAATTCTGGGACTGCATGACCCCGGTGGACAGAGGGCTAGGTGGGCAAATGCATGCCCTGGAAACCAGCTTCGAGACGAATGCTCGGGAAGGAAAGGCAGGGAGGCACCTCGCCAGCAGCCCATGGGGACTCGCTACTGTTCCACGGGGCGGTGCATGCAGACCCAGGCCCTCAGTGGCTCTGTACGCCAGCCACCAAAGTCACCAGGGGGCTGGGTTTGCCACGAATCTCTCTGAATTCAAAGTCTGTACCAATAAGTCCAGGGCACAGAGGGAACATGTGTTCCCTCTGTGAGGGACACCTGGAGAGGCTGGTGGCTCTGCAGAATCCTTATGTCCTCTTTTTGAGGAACAGGTCTGCTCGGAAAAAGAAAATGTGCGGGGGCCGGAGTGAATAGTACATCTGTCTATCTCTGTTTCTATCTCTGTCTCTCTGTTCTCTCCAAGGGTGTTTGCCTCGCACGTGGCCAACCTGGGTTTGATCTTTGGCATCCTATACGGTGCCCAGGGGTAAGTTCTAAGTGCAGATCCAGGAGGAAGCCCTGCGCATCATCAGGTGTGGCATCCCCCCCGCCCCCCGAAAAAAAACAGAAAAAAAAAAGAAAATGTGTGCTTGAGATTTCACCATTGACTTCGGCCACTACAAAACCCACACGGAGGCCATTTTCATCAGAGAATAATAACCTTGACGGAAATCGGGTTCCGCCCATCAGAGCACCCACTTCCAAAAGACACACACCATACACACCTTTAATCTGGGATAGTGACAGAACCTGTAAGTGAGCCTGCGAACTCTGCCTTTTTAAGGAATCCATGTGGGGGCTGGAGAGACAGGACAGCGGGGAGGGCACCCACCTCGCACACACCAACCCGGGGTCCAATCCCCAGGGCCCCCCGTGCTCCCCATGCTCCCCCAAGCCCCGCTAGGAGTCAGCCCTGAGCACTGCTGGTGCTGTGGTTTCCCCCAAACCAAAGATCTGTGTGAATTCATGAAGTCGACACCCACACTGCATCATTCAAAGAAGACTGGCAATAATTTGTGACTTTAATGGGATGACAAGCTTGCAAAAGAGGTGAGGCCATCAGCGCGCTTTCTGTGGAGGGCGGGTTTCTGATGGGGCAGGGACTAGGTGCCCTTGGTGCTATGCCATTTTCCCTGACTGGAAAACACATTGCCATGCTCTCGCTGAAAGGCCCGGGGATGCTGGGGGCTCAACCCCCCACCCACGGTTTCAGCCTGAGCCCAGCGACCCCCGCAGCGGGTCGTCTGGAAGGCGCCTGCTCCGAAGGTGCCCAGTCAGGCATATTGGATTTCACCAGGCAGTAATTTATAGTCTCAGAGCAATATGGCCCCCTGGTGCCCAGCGGGTCCACTGCGGCCTAAGAATGAGGGGACAGCAAAGGGACCAGCCTGAGTGTCTGAACCCTGACAGGTCTCTCTGTGTCTCTGTATCAGGGTCCAGGCCCTGAATAGTGCTGCCACATGTCACCAGTGTGACCCTCGGCCTCAGTTTCCTCCCCTCGCACCGAAACTGCTGGCCGCATCCAGGGTGCTGCCCCATGGGTCCAAAGCAGAAGGCTCGGCCACAAAGGCCCACATCCTTCTCACGCGCACGGAGGGCCTGCAGCCCCCGTCACGCCGGGCAGGTGACTTCCTGAGTGGGTCCCTGCTGAGCTAGGCAGACACATTTCCGGGCAAACCCCCATGGGGCTGGGGGTCTCTGGGACCATGAGCCGGGGTTGCTGCCAACGCCTTCTGGCCCAGAGAGGTCCGTCTGTCAGTGTCCTCACCGCCATGCCCTCAGTGTCCATGGCACCACCGCACATGTGCGACCTGCTCCCCGGGGGGCGGCAGGCAAGGACGGCAGCTGCTCTCCATGGCGCCTGTCCCCCGAGCCTCTCCCTAATGAGCCTCCAGGAGACCGCACTGGGCGCCCACAGACAGAGGACCCATGGCTCCTGGGTGCAAAGCACGGCGCCATCCCAGAGGCAGCGTCAGCGGGGGTGGGACTCTGCTCTTGAGCACTTTAACTGCAGCCACAGTGGAGTGGGCAAAAGGGCCAGGACTGAGCCCCAGGCCACCTGGGGGTGATTCGCAGGGTGTGGACGGGAAGTGTGCACGGGCGAAAGGGTCTCTGCAGGGCAAGGCCGCAGTGGGCCCCCCTCTCCCCTGGCCCTTGTTTCCCACCATCCAGGCAGGGGAGGAGGAGAAGGGGCGGGGAACAGCACTCAAGGTCGCCCTGGGCCCAGAGCTCACTCCCAATGCTGATCCACTCCCTGCTGAGTGCCCTGAGACAAGGTGGCTTCTGTGCCCCTGAGCTCACACCAGAAACCGAGACACGGTGATCTGGAGGGCAGCAGGGAGAACCCAGGCACTAAAGCATTGAGGGGGGTGGCCTGGTGTTGCTCCCTGGAGTCCTTTCATTGTCCTTGCCATTACAAGTGGGTGGAAGAGGGGCAGGGCGGGGGGGGGGGGCAGAGAGGGGGCAGCAGGGGGCCATCCTTTTGGCTGAGCTCAGTGCTGCCTCCAAGCGGCCCCTCATGATGTTCTCCTGGGAGCAGGCCCAGAGTACCCACTCAGGTGTGAGAACCTTGGGGTCAGCCCCTTCCGGGGATCCCAGGGCAGCGGCACACTGGGCAACCTCCTCACTCCGGACACGGGTGCGGGGCATGAGGGAGGGGCATGGCCGGCATCCCACAGGGATGGTGGGCAAGCATTGGGTTTACGTGGCACTGCGACACATCGTGCGATCGGTCAACTCCAGAGCGGCGTCTGAGAATAACATAATCACTGTTCAAGGCACAAATGGACGCGGCATGGTCATTAGTTTGGCAGGACTCGAATTCCCTCAGGAAGGGCCAGAGAGATAAGCTGGCAGATACAGCAATGGCCTCGCACAGAGCCCACCTGGGTTCCATCTCTGGCATTGCAAATGGTCCCCTGGGCACCGCCAAGGAGTGATCCCTGAGTGCAGAGCCAGACCAGGTATGTCCCCTGCAAAAAAAAAAAAAAAAAAAAGCCCTCCATGCTCTAGGACGTCAGGGTGATGGGTGAGCTGTCGCTGCTACAAGTTTAACAAACGCCGCCCCCCCACTCCCATCCCGCTCTCACAGGATCACACGCCTAGCAGCAAAGTCTTCCTGCAGCGTGAGCGAGAATCGTGTACGAGTCTTACTGCTACGAGTAAATTATGCTCTCAGATGTATTAAAGCGGGGCTGGGCATGTGGCCTGGGGCTTAGTGCCCAGGCTCTGCCTGTGTGAGGCCCAGGTGTGATTTTTGGTCCTGTGTCACCCCCACACCCCCGCGCGCGCATGCACACACACACACCCCCCACACACACACCCAGCACACAGGACGTGGCCCAAATCCCACAGCATGTCTGGGAGTGGTTGCCACCACCACCACCACCATAAAGACAGAAGCCAGAATGAGCGTCGCCACTTACACATCTGATGAGGAAGGACAACATTTGCTCCAGACGGACCAAGGGGGATGGTTGTGTAGAAGCTGCCCATTCCCCAGGGCTCAGCAGAGTATGGTTTGTCCTGTTTGTTGGGGGGAGGGGTCACACCCAAAGGTGCTCAGGGCTTTCTCCTGACTCTGCGCTCAGGGATCACTCCTGATGGTGCTTGGGGGACGCAATGGGGTGCTGGGGGGTGGGGAATTGAACCCGGGCTGCTTGAGTGCCAGGCCCCACAGCAGGGTCTGTGCACAACCTGACTGCCTCCTGGTATGTGGAAGCCCCTGCACCAGCCCTGCCCCGCCCACCCGTGCCCAGCCTGGACAGACAACCCGAGTGGAAGTCACAAGCCAAAGCCCCATAGCTGGCGCAGGAAAGAACTCCTGGAGTCTGCGGTGACGCCCCCCAAAAAAGCCCAGTTCCCGCAGGCTGGTGCACACCCAGCCCATGGCCCAGACTCAGCAGAGCCAGGTAGACGGAAGCGGGCAGAGCCCCTGGTGGACAGACGCCGGCTCCGTCCCTGCCACCACATCTCAGCTCGCGGCCACTACACCTCTACGGCAGTCACAACAGTGGCTGGACGACGTTCCCACAGCCTGAACAGCTTCCCAGAGAGAGAAAAAGAGAGAGAGAAGGAGAGAAAGAGAGAGAAAGACACTCACGACCGTGGATTCAACCATTTGATAGCATTTATTGAGCAACTTCTGGGCGCCAAGTTCCTGGGGGTACAGCTGGCTGTGACTAGAGCAAGGCCCTGCCCGCATGGGGCTCACAGTCTAGCGAGGGGGACAGACACTGAAGGCCCCAAGGGCAGCGGAGGGCACAGCTCTGTGCTCCAGTGGGCAGGGAGGAGGTGGAGAGACAGAGAGAGCAGCCATCGGGCACCCGGGGAAAGAGACTTGAGAAAGCAGCAGCAAAGGCCCCCCTGGTTTGGCGAGCTCCGACCCGAGCCCATCCCGGCCTGCAAGAGGAACGGCCCAGCGCCCGCCCCATTCAGCTCTCGGCTCCAGCCCACCTCACGCCTCTCTGCCCCGGCCTAGCGGCAGGGTCTGGCACTCTGGCTGGGTGTCAGGGTTCCCGGAGGGCACCCACAGATGGGTTGTTTTGACCTTGCACCTTACAAGCTCTGGTCTGGAACTCCCCTCCCCCCTCTTCTCCCCTGAACCCCGAGCCCCCAGGCTGAGCACCCTGGTGCCCGGAATCCAAGGACAAGCCCCCCCTAGAAGTGTAACCCTACCTCATTCTGACTCCGCTACAGCCCCCCCCAGCCTCACTGACCCCCTGCATGGAGCCCACCTTGTGAACCCCTCCCTGAACCTCTCTCCCAGTGCCCCGGCCCGGGGGGACTCTGCAGGTGGGGGGCAGCACCCAGGATGGAATCAGCAGACAAGCCCCACGCCCGGCTCCGGGCGCTCCAGAATGCTAGTGCCAACTGAGCCGGAGACAGACACCCGTCCCCCCCCCCACACACACACACACCGGGGCACTCCTCAGCTCCCACTGGGTCGGAGGGTGGTCCAGAGACACAACTCCGTGTCGGGCCTGTCGACCTGCGCTGTGCCAAGCACAGACAGGCCCTGGAAGCTGGCTGGCATGCGGGGCCACACAGAGGAGGGTGAGGGTGGGGAGATGAGTCACATACACACACCCCACCCCCCAGCTGCCCCGCGCCTGCAAGGGGGGATAAGTGTACCGCATGGGTGGGGTCTGGGCATCTGAGCCGCCCCTGACCGAGGGCGAAGGGGACTCAGGAGAATTGCCACTAGCCCAAGGTCACTCAGCGAAGTGTCAGGGGCCGGGCTGTGCTTCCCAAATACAATCTGTGCT
Source organism: Sorex palustris (assembly GCA_028565675.1). Classification (NCBI taxonomy): domain Eukaryota; kingdom Metazoa; phylum Chordata; class Mammalia; order Eulipotyphla; family Soricidae; genus Sorex; species Sorex palustris. The sequence goes on along the minus strand of JAOXYA010112554.1, from coordinate 191 downwards.
TGCAAATATGGAGAGGGGGTTCGGGGGAGAGGAGGGAGAGGACAGAGAGCGCCAGGGTCCTGGGAGATAAGAGAGAGACAGAGAGACCCTGGGTCCTGGGAGATGGGACAGAGAGAGAGAGAGAGAGAGAGAGAGAGAGAGAGAGAGAGAGAGAGAGAGCGAGAGAGAGAGAGGGCGAGAGAGAGAGAGAG
>JAOXYA010112546.1:0-10627 GCA_028565675.1 Sorex palustris | reverse complement strand
TGGTATGACCGAAATCCAAGCACAAAAATTTGTAAATCTACAACTTTACCTCATGGTGTTTCACTAATAAAAAATAATAATAATAAAAAAAACAGCATGCATAAGAGAGAAACTTTCACAGGGGTGATGTAAATAATGTTGACAGGTAAAGTCAAAGGAGGTTTGTTCACCCAGTAGAATTTAAGCTACTGGTTTACCATCACATACACACACACACACACACGCGCGTGCGCGCGCGTGCGCGCGCGCGCGCGCGACAATGAGAAGTCAAATATCTTCATGCAGGTTAGAAGATCTGAAGCTGTAATAACATGGAGAAAAGATATAAAATTTACATTCCACATTATATATGTAACTTTGTAGGGATCAAATGATATCTTGCGAGGGAATGGGGAAGAAGTAGTGAAACAATGGCATGACTTGAGGGCCTTACACCTGAAACAGATCAATGATGTTCAGATATTTTTCTCTTAAAAAAGGAGCTTAAGGCAATTCAAGCAAAGACGTCAAGCTCTGCCTCCCCATAGCAGAACTGTGAAGGTATAATTAGTTCTTTGACTAAGCTTTCCTTTTAATTCATAAGTAAGTTTTGGTGCAGATGAACTCATTTTATTTTAATTCAAAGAACATATAGAAAAAGGACAGAAGTTACAATAACTTTGGATAATTAAAACCTAATGAAGTTTATAAAGACGATGTCTAATAAGGTGTATTTGGGGGAAAAAAAAGCTTAAATAATGTACATGGTCTTACTTTGTACAAGGTATTACAAACCGTAGAGGACTCTTCGGGATACGTACTTTCCTACTGACTAGGCTGGGGAAGGTACAATTCTGGACACTCTGCAAGACTGAATTTTGGGTGGAAAATTTAGAGGCAGATCTAAACTTTCTCTCCATCACTGTGATTAGTAGAAAAAGAACATTCAGGCCAGGCTTGCTTTTAAGTTATTTGAATTTTTTAGGTGCTTTCCTCTACTCCAAGGAGTACATTCTGTCCTCAAATCTGTACCATCTTTAATTTTAATCTTTTGTGCAACTGTCACAAAAGAAAATCTGCAGGGCAGATGTTGATCAATACCTCCATGCAGCTTTGCTTTGGGAGTCAGATTAAACTTGAAGTCTTTTTTAATACAGATGTGCCCTGTTAGAAGAAAACCATCAATAATCTCTGGGGAACAAACATTCATTTATTTACTTTTATTTTTAGGGGAGAACATAAATCACCATTTTGGGGGATGACTGTTTAGATAAATGATACTAAACTACTAATAGCAAAAGCCTCGTCGTCATCAACATTTCTCTCACATACTTGAACTTAAGAGTGGACAAATAATATTATTGACTAAACAAAGATATGGAACTGAATATAAAATACTACTCCAGACTGTATTATAATTCAATTATAAAAGAACTGCAACTGTGTTCTTTCCTTTATTACAAACCTTGGAGGACTCTTTTGGGTAAAAAATGCTGTAAAGGGGGCCAGAGATGGAGGTCACACAGGGGACACAGAGCTCTTGGGTTTTGTGTGTGAGGTTTTAGGATTAGCCCATGAAAGCAAAGAAAAGCAAGGCAAGGAAAAGAAAAGCATAAAGAAACTTAATACTACTTGAGACTCTAAGTATGGAATGTGTGACCTGGAAGCAGCTATCTCATTTCGTTCTGTTGATTTCAATTTGGTGTCGATGGAATGGGCTGGAGCAATAGCACAGCGGGTGGGGTGTTTGCCTTGCAAGTGTCCAACATGGCTGACCCGAATTCGATTCCTCTGCCCCTCTCAGAGAGCCCGGCAAGCTACCGAGAGTATCTCGCCTGTATGGCAAAGCCTGGCAAGCTACCCGCAACATATTTGATATGCCAAACACAGTAAGAGTTGTCACAATGGAGAGTTACTGGGCCCGTTCGAGCAAATTGATGAACAATGGGAGGAGAGTGGCAGTGACAGTGACAATCGATGGAATAGTAAGAATATTTTTGTATGAAAGAACCCCAGATCACTGGCTGAAAATACTGGGGAACGGAGTCTGGACAGTGCTGTCCTTCTTGACATACAGTCTCCTTCCTCTTCATTATTATGCACAAACACAACATATCAAAACTTCTGAAGATGTTGCCCACCCTCTTCCACTCCACCAACCCACCCGAAAATTTAGAGGACCGTTCTGAGGGTAGGAAGACATAAATAGCCTAGCCTGGGACATGGAGAGTGTAACATGCAGCCTCACTGTGGGGGAAGGTACCCTTGCTGGGTTCTCTTCACTCTGATTGGACCAAGAAAAAAAGAGGGGGTAGGTGGGTGAGGACACCTAGTGGTACTCTGGGTTGACTCCTAGCTCTGTGCTCACGGATCACTCCTGGAGGACTCAAGGGACCATATGGGATGCTGGAGATCAAACTTGGGCCAGTCCTGTGCAAGGCAAGCCCTCTCCCTGCTCAACTGTCACTCTGACCCCCGGCGACAGGGGAAAGCTTCAAGATCACTTTTGCATTAATAAGGACCCCAAACCACTGACCAGCACACTGGACAGTGAGGTGCTGTGCAGTGGAACATGTATTGACTTTATAACCATTCTAAAGCCATACACACCCAATGGCATTTTTCTATTTTATGTTCACATTATGTTCCTCAATTGCAGGCTCAGTGTTCTTCATGACCATGTGTAATATTCCTGGAAAACAAGGAGAATCCATATAAGCTGTCCTGACCCTCCATCTCAGCTGCATCCTGCTCTCTCCTTGAAGCTGTTCTCCATCCCATATGCCAGTGGACTCCAATGTAAGTTGTTTTCCATACCGGCAAAGCACCCCTGCTTTTTATTCGGTTGCTCCTAAGCATACACTGAAAACCTCACTCTGCCATTTTCAGTCCATGCTCACTGGAGCACCGCATAAATATACCTGAGCTTCCTGAAAAATTATCTAATGTAGATTGGTATATCACTATAACTCTGGCAGGCATAAAACCAGATCCCTGCATCCCTCATTTGAACCTGCTCTATAGCTGGTACTGATAAAAATCCTTAGTAAAGTCCCCTTTTTATTTATATGTTGTGTTTGTGGGTGACAATATCTAAACTCAACACCACCGAGCACTCAACATTGATGCCAAACAGGGGAATTCAAGTCAACAATTTGCTCTGAGATTCAAGATCTACATCATTCAAATATTTCATTAATCAAAGCAGGGTAACTTCAGAAGCTCTTTGCTACAAGGCATGTCCAGTGGCCACCAGCTTGATTTATTAGTTGTTCTCTTATTTGTATATTCCTAACTCTTCTTTGGTATGTAAATTATTTAATCAGAAATGTGTTCTGATGTGTTCTCTTTTCTGTAGGATATACCTATGAATGTTTTAGGCTTGTCTTAGATTTCTGAGTTCACTCTGAAATCATCTTCCTTCATACGCTGGTCAACTTCTAGATTCCCTGTTTTATAGCATCAGAGTTTCGATCTCACTGTTATCAGAATTTAAATTCCAAAATTAAATTTGAGCCTATTCTCATACCTTGATTCCAAACTATTGCCCTAGAATGACGACTCAGCTCCGACAATATATCTAAAAACTGTTCCTGCATCTACACTTCCTTTTCTATTTTATATTTGCACATCCTTTCACAATGGCTCATTCTCTGGGGTCTCCACTTTCATTCTTCTTTCTTCTCAAAGCTACAGAATTCTCCCCCAGTGTTGTTTAATTTCATTAAGCCCTATATATATTTGAAATAAATACTGAGGTTGATGTCCTGATTTCAACATTCAAGATTTTTAGACCATCCTTCTTCAGTAACATTAGGCAAAATTTTTTTAAAAAGAGGATTAAATTGTTCTGGAGTTTAAGGTTCTTATGCCATGAACCAAAATAACACTTCTTGGATAGAGAATGAGATCACAACAATGACCTCCCAGCATCATAGTCTTTAGTCAAATCATGTTTTTCATTGCTCTAGTGCTGCACACTTCTGTCACATCATTGTTCCTGATCTCACAGGATTGCTTAAGTTATGGACACCCTTCCTCATTTATATTCAAAACGCTGTCAATCTGGGGGGGACTCAACTCAAACAACACATTGTTAATGCGTTCCTGGGCTAGTCACATGGCATATGAACCTTGAACTCCAGAACAATTTAATATTCTTTTTTAAAAATAATTTATTTCACAGTGCTTTGGGAGGTGGTTTTTTCTTCCTATTACTTTCTAAATTCCTTGAAAATATGATGGCAGTCTTGGCTTCTTTATATCCCCATTTTCTCTTAATTGGCACTCATTCAATTAATAGATTAGCAATTTTTATTTGATAATCATTTAAGAAACAAGGGCATTAATGAAACCTTTTATAATATTCACAGTTATCCCTACTCCCTTTCACCCACACAATGATAAAGTTAATTATGGGAAATTGTCCTTCTACTAACACTAACACTTTGAACAAAGAAGTGAAGTCATCCTGCTTATTAAGGAAATTCAATGTAATGAATCTCCTCATCTTGATAATGTAATTTATGGCCTATTTGAACTCATCCATATTTATTTGTATTTATAAATAAAATATGTTTTATTAAACTTATAAATAAAGACAGCTAGAATTACAGGAACAATATTGGGTCTCCATGGATAGAAATGAGGACCAAATGCATACTGCATTCAATAAAGAATACGGCATTCAATAAAGAATAGTGAGTAATTAAGTTTGAGCAAATCTTGAACCTCTGTTCTCTTTGTGCACACTCCATCATTCTCTGTGTTGTCCCATATATGATTCCACCTACTCACACAATCCTGAGATAGCTACAGATAGAGTTATGGACACTTCATGGCAATTCTTCAGATTCTCTATTATGTTACCCTTTTACTAGAGAGGCATGCATTTACTGAGAATGCCATAGAATACTACCACACTACATTGTGCCGGATATTCTATGTAGTAGATTTCTGAATCCCATGTGCACTTCCTATGTGCTTTAATATTTCTGAGTCCATGTAGCCTTTGGGGAAACCAGTCGAATATTTATCATCATCATCATCATCATCATCATCATCATCATCATCACCATCATCATGATCACGGTTCCCCCGTTGTTCACCAATTTGCTCCCACAGGCTCAGTAACGTCTCCATTGTGAGACTTGTTGTTACTGTGTTTGGCATATTAAGCTTTGCCATGTGGGCAAGATATTCTCAGTAGCTTCCTGGCCTCTCTGAAGAGGGCTGGAGGATCGAACCTGGTTCAGCCAGGCCGGCTGTGCACAAGGCAAACGCCCTACTGCTGTGCTATCGCTCCAGCCCATCACCATCATCATTATTATTATATTATTATTACTATTGCTATTACTATTGCAGTACAGGGAATGGAACTCAGGGTTTCACATATACAATAAGATTCGAATTCCAATGGCATACTGTTATTTGGTCCCTTGTCTGTCTGTCACATGGTACTGTTGCTATAAGAGATCTCCCCTTTCAACAGTTTATGCATTTTACTAAAAAGGCAGTTTCTCACAGATTGCTTGAACAATTGAACTTAAGTGGACAGTTTCCTGTCAGAGGGAAACAGGGCTTTCTCGTTGCTTTGAGTCCTTAATAATCGGTACCGAGAAAGCATCACCAAAATTTAACCTGAAAAAGTAGCTCAAACTTTATTATTATAACAATAGCTGACATCAGAGCAGTACCCTAAAATTTCAGGGTACTTGCACAGCCACCATTTCCTTTGGTTTTGGGATCACAATCACGATCACAATCATCCTGTTGTCCGTCAATTGCCTCGAGCAGGCACCAGTAATATCTCCTTCATCCTAGCCCTGAGATTCTAAAAAGTGCCACATTCAAGGCTCTTTCATGGTTAAGAGAATGAGACCCATCATTGTTACTGGTATTTGGCATATTGGGTACACCACGGGCTTCGTCCTAGCCCTGAGATTCTAAGTGCCACATTCATGGCTCTTTCAGGTTTAGGAGAATGATACCCATCATTGTTACTGGTATTTGGCATATTGAGTACACCACGGGGAGTTTGCCAGACTCTGCGTGTGGGCAGGTTACATTTGGTAGCCTGTCAGGTTGTCCAAAGCAAAAATAAGATAATAAGATGTCGCGCAGTCACCAATGTGGCCACGCACTTCAGAGAGCTGGGTTTTATAGCTGGGTTTTGGTATAAAAAATAAAATTTATCATAGATATATGTTATCAATGAAGATACTATGTTTATAGCCTATAGTGTCAGGAAAATAACTGGCAGGGTCCATTTCCAGGCTACAACTGTGATCATGTTCATGTCATCAACATTGGCTTATGTGATGTGTATTCTAAGTGCCAAAGACCCAATTCATACAGTTTCATGACTGCAAAGCACAAAAACCTTGAGAAAGACCTGGCCAGTGAATAAAAGTTATGGTGCTCAGTGTTAGCTGGATTCCAAGCAAACCAAGGCAGATCACAGATATAAAGGGCAAAGTATCTTCATGCTCACATAGACAAATAAAAGACAAAGGTCACTTGCTTCTAGAATTATCAATATTAAGTACTGAAAATCTGATGACTGGGCAGAATTCTTACGACTTCCAAATGTGACTTTCAAATAAGCATCAACTTTTCATTTGCCTCCCACAGGGTGATAGAAGTATGTTACTGGGCATCATCTGTGCAAACAAACCATGTGTAAACAAGATTGTTGTGTGTGTGTGTGTGTGCATGCATGTGTGTATGTGTGTGTGTATGTGTGTGGTTTTGGAGGGGGATGGTTAGACAGTTTGAGTTCAGTTCTTTTTTTTTGCTTTTTCTTTTTGGGCCACATCCAGTGATGCACAGGAGTTCTCCTGGCTCTCCACTCAGGCATTACTCCTGGCGGTGCTCAGAGGACCATATAGGATGCTGGGAATCAAACCTGGGTTGGCCGTGTGCAAGACAAACGCCCTACCTGCTGTGCTATCTCTCCAGCCCCTGATTTCAGTTCTTAATGTCTTTTCTATAGTGAAACTTTGATAGTTCTGCTGACAGCTACCATGTTTATGATCAAATAAGTAAACACATTAAATATTCCAGAATTTCTGTTTCTAGTGGGTATTGTGAAATGCAATTTTCCAAAGAAGGGTATATAATGATGAAACTTAAAACATGGGCACCCACATGCATGGTTAGTGAGCTTACATGGTTGTAATGGTGTGACTCGGAACTGACTGTCAGGGTTTCCAGATTTAAGAGGCAGCCCACCCCACTTTGAGAAGGCCTGAAGTTTTCAGCCAGGAAAAAAAAATCACACCCCAACAGTTGCTATCATGCCTCCAGCCAGGCCCCATCACCTCATGACTGAGCTCCACAGGGATGCCAACCTGCCAAAACTTTCAAGTGTAGCAGGGTTTCCTTTACTAGGCGGAATACCACAGAACTGCTGGGAGTCAGGCTGGGTGATATCCCCTTTCCATGTACTTCCAGAAACCCTAGCAGCCCTTGCCCATTAAGGGCCCTGTTTCAGAGACTTATAATTAAATCTTGAAAGAGATAAACTAGTGGCAAAATCTCTTAGATAAACAGGTCCTGGATGAGACCTCTGGGGTTATCTGGAGGGGGATGGGCCAAGTTCCCACCCTACCAAAGTTTCCTCAACTGCCATACCATACTTCCAGCTGAACTCCACCATCTCATGACTGGTTCCACAAAGATGCTAAACTACTGAAAAATTCAGGTACACTATTTTTTTCCTGGCTGAAAACTCCAGGCCTTCTTGAAGTGGGGTGGGCTGCCTCCTAAATCTGGAAACCCTGACAGCCAGTTACGAGTCATACCGCTGCAACCATGTAAGCTCACTAACCAGTTAAATATTCTGGATTTTTGGAGCCACAGCTCCAAACTCCGCAACACTGTCACCCTGGTAGGAGCACAGCAGATTGGATGGAACGTAACACAGAAAACAAAGATGCTGACAAACAAAAACATGAACACAGAAGGCTCAACTAGCAACAACTGCTTAGTAAGCCCCCAGACAAAGACTTAATGTCCCCGTGATGTGATGATGAGGTGCAACAATTTTCAGAAATTCTCTTTTACTGAGGTATTCTTTTTTTCTTTTCTCTTTTCTTTTTTTTTTTTTTTTTTTGCTTTTTGGGTCACAGCTGGCGATGCACAGGAATTAGTGCTGGTGGTGCTCAGGGGACCATATGTGATGCTGGTAATCAAACCCGGGACGACCTTGTGCAAGGCAAACACTCTACCCACTGTGCTCCCGCTCCAGGCCCTAGTGATGTATTCTTGGCCATTTCATTAGTGGTTACAAGCAACATAAAATAAATTATTTTTGACCTGCTACAAGATAGGCTTGAGGGGTGTTTGGGAAAATGAAGACAGTAGTGGAAGGAAGGTGACAGAGTTGGAATATTGACTGGCAATAACAAATCATCATGAACAACTTTGTAAACCAAGGCATTGTTTAAATAAAATGTGTGTGTTGCTGGGTGGGGTGGGGGGAGCTTAAAACAGATTTTGTTTGTGTAGCTGGCCACAGACTGCTGGGAGAGCTGGTGGACATGGAAATGGGAAATAACAAAGTGAAACTGCTATGGAGGCGTGCATGGCCATCCGTCTTCCTTTAGACCCATCAGTGCCAGTGACACAGTGGCAGATGGGGTGCTAGTTCTGGCACATAAATCCATGCCAAGATAACTTTATCTTGTGGCTTCATAAATTCACCTTCAGGTAAAAACAGGATCCAAATCTTTTTTTATTCTCTTTTTCCTTTGACCTGATTCTAGCTGCAGACATTTAGATCCTCTTGGCATCCCTTAGCCGTAGCAGACATTCCTGCCACCAGTCCCAATTGCACCTGTCCGTTCACTGTTGGTGTTGCCTGGGTCACACACAGCCTGCAGAAGTTCCCAGACACCCAGCTGTAGCTCTGTCTTACACAAAATGTGGTGCCTGTGTGTGGGGGACGTTGTGTTCTCTGTTGTTCCACTCATTCATCACATCAACTCTTTGCAAAAGGAAAAGAGCTGTTATTAGCAACACTTGACAAGTGAGTAACCTACTCTTCAGAAAGGCTAAGTTTCCTGTCCAAGGTAAGATAATCAGTACAAGGAGAATGATGCTGTCATGCAAGCACCAACTCCTAGGCTAACTGGTCTTCATTGCATCCCACGGCCTTCCGTTGGTCTAGAACTGCTTCAGTGTCAGAAAGAGAATATGGAAAGATGGTTCAACATGAAACCCTGGCGAGGAACAGATTGGTAACTAAGAGACCAGTAAGAGAACCTGTGGAATTGTGTTATTTTTTTTCTGAGATCTTGATTAGCTCCAGATGACTGTTTGACTTTGCTTTTTCAAATTTTTCTAATTTCAATGAAATGCTTTCCCCTATTTCAAAAATAAGCAGTTTTGGAGATGAGGAGGACATGGTTGTATGTAGACAAAATATTTAAAAACAGCTCTTCCTCATACAATAAAAAGTTTTGTGCAAGTTCAAAATCCAAACTTCATCTTAACAAAGATGGGTAGGACAAAGGAGGGAAAAGACATCAGCAGTTTGAGGAAGGCATAAAAGAAGAAAATGACAAAAGTACACACACACACACATACACATATATAATAAAACTATATAAAATGTCAAAATGCCTCTAAATTATTATGTGCTTCATAGAGTCAAATAGAAACCACATCCTGTTATAAACTCACTGTAATTTTCAAAAACGAAAAAATTTCCACCTGTGCCTGAAAGATGAAAGAGTTTCAATCAGGTCATCAAGTCCTGCTGGAAGAACAGAATCTCATTATACATCTCCAAATACACCCCCTCCCCAATACTGAATTTATTTATAAAGAGAAATATAAAAGTTTAATAGAAGTGATGGAAGGACAGCAAAGCAACGTGGAGAACTTTCCCTAAAGTCTAGAAAAAATGTAGGATGGCTAGCAAAGAGCAGAAATACACACTGATGATTTGTTGATAGATCAATCATCGATCGTGTTTTATCTTTACCTGGGTCTCTTTAAGGATCAACGAAGGCAAACTAGATATCTGTTAAAGACATACAGCAATTAAAATAACTGGCTGTGGTGTCTGAGGAGGACTTCATTGGCTAAAGACATATGACAAATACCAAAGTTCTATGCAAGGTATTGGAAAAACAGAGGGGAAAGCAGAAATACCCAGGTCTTGCAATTATACCAAACTAAAGTCTCAGCACCACACAAAATATTAATGTACAAATGTGAAGAACTCATATTTATAGAGAGGAGGAAATATTTTGTAACATGAAAATGTTCCCTAAGATTAAAATAAATACTATATTTCACTTGAAATGTGCAGAAGGAAATCTTTTTCAGTATACTGCCAAATATATATAGTAGTGCATTTTTAAAGGCTGTGATATAGTTGGTTCAAACTGTCCTCCTAGCCCCAGAACTGGCGTGTAGCTTGGCATGGACTGTCTTCTGAAGCTGCAGTGAGCTCTGGGAGACTAAATCAGATCCCACTCTCAGACGCTTACAAATTTGTCTCCAATAATGTAGTAGCAAAGGACACCTTCAACATTCTGCACACCTAAGAAATCCCAAAGGGTCTACTGCGCATGCGCAGAGAAAGAGCCCCAGGACCAGGCGTTGGGATGTGCCTGCTGTGCTGCTACTGATTGAA
>JAOXYA010112536.1:0-10627 GCA_028565675.1 Sorex palustris | reverse complement strand
AAGGGAAGGGAAGGGAAGGGAAGGGAAGGGAAGGGAAGGGAAGGGAAGGGAAGGGAAGGGAAAGGAAAGGAAAGGAAAGGAAAGGAAAGGAAAGGAAAGGAAAGGAAAGGAAAGGAAAGGAAAAGAACGAACAAACCCTGGAGAGAAGGCAGAGCAAGAGCTATTTCCTGGGCAATAGAAGGAAAGAGGAACTATCTAAAGCTTGAAAACATGGTGATACCTTCAAGCATTCTTAATCATATTCGTTTTTCATTTGGGGAGCTACATCTGGCAGGATCCAGGTGCCACTCCTGGTTCTGTGCTCAGAGGTCACTTCCAGCAGTGCTGAGAGATAATGTGCTATCAAGGGATCAAAGCATATAAGAGGCCAATAATGGAAGGGGTCACAGAAATAGTCCACTGAGCTGTGTGCAAGCAAAATATACTTTGCATGTGGGCGGCCCAGATCCCCAAAGAACCAGGAGGAGCAAACCCTGAGTATAGAGCTTTCTGAAGCCCTGAGCAGTAATGGATACGGGACACCCCTCCCACCAAGACAACTAACTGTAAAAACTAAAACCGTAACATTCTCAGAAGCAAACAAAGAAGGAGGACAGAGAGACGGCTCAAAGTGCAGAATGCAAGCTTTGTATGAGGGAGGCACAGGTTCAATTCCCAGCGACTGCTGGGAGCAATCTCAAACACAGACCTGGGAGTGCCCCCCCCACCCAAGTACAAAACAAGAAAACACAAGAATATAGCTTTTTAAATAAATATTTTTTATAAATAATGTTAACTTTTCATGATTTCAGGTTAGGTAATGATTACTTAAAAAAAAATGAATGCAATTGAGAATACTAACGCTAGAGTTCGCCAAAACCAAAACTTTTGTTTTTGCTTTTGGGCCATACCTGGCAATGCTCTGGGGACCAGCGCTCTGGTGCCAGGGATTGTACCCAATGCAGTCATATGCAAGGCAAGTAACTTACCCACTGTACTATCTCTCTAGCCCCTTTCAAACGAAGACTTTTTTGGGGCAAGGGAGATAGTTCAAAAGACTGGAGTTCATGTTTGGTATTCTGACACCCAGAGGCCTTGGATTTAATCCCTGGTTCCACTTGGTAGCCCTAGGCATTGCTGGTGTAACCCCAAAAGGAAAATAACCCATCCCCTAAAACAACGAAAACCTTTATTTTCTAAGAAGTCCGGGATTCAATCCCTATCACTGCCAAAACAAAACAGTAAATATAAGTTTTCTACTAATAATTCAATAATATAGACCAAAAACAAAGGATCAGAAAGGCAGAACAACAGGTAAGGCACTTGTCTTGCATGCAGCTACCAAAGGTTAGATTCCCCAGTACCACGCAGGATCCCAGAGCACTGCTGAGAAGTGATTCCTGAGCACCGCCAGGTGTGGCCCCCCTAAACCAACAAAAATACATAAAAATAAGGCAGCGAAGAGCCTGGTAGTATAACATGGGACCGAAGGATACTTACCTTACAAACAAATGGTCCAAGTTTAAATCCCCTGAGCACAATCCTGGCAAGCAATTTGTAGCTGCACCATAACGTGTGTGTAAGCACCACAAAAGGAGTATAGAATCCAGCGAGCACCACAATTAAAAATATGTGCATGTGCATTGCCAGGAAGTGACTCTGATGACCCTGAAGCGACCACCCCACAAATACCGCAAGGCAACTGTTCCTCAACTGAGTGTTAAAACACTGCCACTGGATGATGTGTGTCACCTGGGGCAGCACCACAGCTTCCAATATGTGAGCACCACAGTCACGCATGTGTGCAGCCCACCATCCCAGTAAGAACAACAAAGACAACACGGAAAGGAAGGGGGCGTGGGGGTAAAAGAGCAGCGGGCCAAGTCTCCACCCTTACGTACAGGCAGTAGAGAGCATCTTCCTGCTGAAGAGTAGGAGACAGGGGACAGTGGAGTACCCTGAAAGTGAAGACAGAACAGGGTGGAGCATGCTTGCCTTGCATGTGGCTGATCCCAGTTCAGTTCCTAGCCCCATCAGCACACACGGTCCCCCAAGCATCAACAGAGGTCACACATGAGCACAGAAGCCAGAAATAGCCCCTTACATGAGTACCTCCCAAACCCTGAAAAACTTCACATTTATGTTATGTGGCTGATCTGATGTGGCAAGTATGGCTCTTTACCAGGGTTATTTTCATCCCCCAGCCCACCACCTCAGACTTATGAGAAAAGCAACAAGCAAACAAACCCCAGAGAACAGCATTCAAGAATGCCAAACCTACAGTACTCAAGATTAACTCTCAAGCTCCCCCCGAAAAAGAAAAGTGGGAGAAACTGTCATAGTCAAGAGGAGTCACGAGGAAATAAAGGTAATGTGGCATCCTGGATGGTCTCCTAGAACAGAGAAGGAAATCAGGTAAAAACAAAAGAAATCTGAATAAACACAGACTTTTAAAAATAATATATATTTGGGGAGAAAAAGTAATATATATATTTGGGGGGCAGAGAGACAGTACAAAGAATAGGACGCTTGCCTTGCATGTGGCTGCCCTGATATCAATCCCAGCACCCCACATGGTCCCCTGAACCCTGCCAGGAATAACCCCAAAGCACAGATCTAGGTTTAAGCTCAATATGTCCCCCCGACACCCCCCAAAAAAATCAATAAAGAAAAAAGTAAATTGGTGGTTGAAAGAGACTGCAGGGGTTAAAGAGGACGAGGGTGGTGTTGGAGAGAGTACATGGTTAAAAAACGCTTGCCCCGATTCAGATCCCTGGCACCACCTCTGGTTCCCCCAACACTGCCAGGGGTCACTCCTATACTGAGCACAGAGCCAGATATAGCATGAGACTTGCTGAGTGTGCCCCAACCCCATTTTGTTTTTAAAGAGGAGTGAGAAATAACTGCTAATAGATATATAGGAAGGCTGCATAACTCTCAAAACTCAAAAAATTGATTAACTAAATTGATTAACTGACTTTTATGTTTGTGCACCACATCTCCATAGAACTATTTTAAAAACCTTACACTCCAACTGAGAGCACCAGATTGGGGGTGCAGAGCAGGAGGACTGAAGGTGACTCAGGGGCATGGCGCTTGGTGGTTGTGAGGTGACTGTGCATGATACGAATGTTGATGCTTCTGTTAACACAAAACCTGAACTATAAAACAAAAGCAGGGGCCACAGTGATAATACAGGGATGAATGCTTATCTTGCACGCCACCGACCCTATTCAATTCCTGACATCACAAGCACCAGGAGTGATCCCTGCTGAGCACAGAGCCAGGGGTAGGGCCCTGAGCATAGAGAAGGGCCCAAAACAAAACAAACCCCAGAAAACAAAAAATTTAATAGTTCAGTTATAAGTATCTCCAGAAAACCTTTTTTTTTGGGGGGGGGGCATTTATCGCTAATCAATCTTTAATCTGAGGTAGACAAGTTGAAAGTTGAGAAAGATTCAAGGACACTTCAGCAAAACCTTTCAACCGATGAAAAATTTAAGTGGCATAGAGCTGGAAGTGGTCTCTGAGTAATACTAAATGTGATCCCAAAACAAAAGAAGCAAAAAAGAGCTGGAGAGACAGTAAAGGGGTTAAAGCGCTTGCCCTGAACAAAGCCTGTCTTGGCACGATGTATGACCCCTGAGCACCAGTAGGAGTAAGCCCTGAGTACTGCCAGGTGTAGTCCAAAAATCAAAACAAATCAACCAAAAAGACCCAAATCCAATTCACACCATGTACACACATTATTTTTAAAAAGTGAAATTTAGTTCCAGAGACAGTATAGCAGATAAGCGGCTTGCCTTGCAAATGGCCAAGCTGGTACAATCCCCAGCACTTCACATAGTCCTCTGAGCCCTGCCAGGAGTGATCCCTGTGTACAGGGCTAGGTGGTCAAACAAACAAATAAAAATTAAAAGAAAGAGGAGATCCCATTCTATTGTGGCCTGAGCGATAGCAGAGCGTGTAGGGTGCTTGTCTTGTATGCTGCCAACTTGGGACTGATCCCTGGTGTCCCATGGTACCCCACACCCTGCCAGGATCCCTGAGCACCACTGGGTGTGATCCAACCCCCGCCCCACCCCAAAATGTGAAATTTATCAGGAGCTGAAAAAAAATAGTCGAGCATCAAGGTGTTTGGTTGATCACCCGCACCCCATATGGCCCCTGAGCACAGCTGGAGGTGTACCCTCCAAAGAAAACAAAACCAAAGTGAATTGTATACAAACCAATAAGAAATTCAACTCTCCAAATATCTAGACTTCTTCCTCAATAGTATCTATTAAATGGGTATGATACAGGTTGGTTTTTGAACATTCTATCCCCCCAAATATAAATTAAAAGAGAATAATGACATGATTAGGTAACACAAAACAGGAAAAGTTCATTTCAACTATGAAGAAATCAATTAACCCTATTAATCTAAAAGCAATTAGGCTTCCAAGGCTTTATTTACATACTTTGTTGAATTCACTCACATAACAGAAATACAGGTCTTCAAAGGATTGCTTCAATTTTAATTTTTCACAGTAAAATTACCATCTAAAAGTTTTACCATCTAAAAGTTATATAAGATGGGGCAGGAGCAACAGTACAGCAGCTATGGCACTTGCCTTGTACATAACAGACCTGGATTCAATGCGAACGCTTATAGTCCCCAGAGCGACCCCATATTCCCCCAGCCAGGAGTGATCTCTGAGCGTAGAGCCAGGAGTTAAGTCCTGAGCACTGCTGTGTATGACTCAATAAAACTCAAAACCCAAACAAACCAAACAAAACCAAAAAGTTATGTAAAGCAGCTTTTCCCTTTGGACTGCCTTCTCTGTATCACACTGTATTTTCTCCAATGTTCTTCCAATGTCTAGTGATCTTCTCATTTTAGAGTAATTAATGAGAACGATACTAATATATTTTCTGGTGCCCATTCCATCTTTATTACATACAAACTTCTCAAGCAAGCTATTTATACAGAACTGGGAACAGGGTGGGGGAGCCGGACGGGATAACAGACCTGATAAATCAGTTTTTTATTAAACACTAAACAGAAAATGACATTAAAGGGTCCCATTAAAATTCAAAACAGTAGGCAGCTGGAGAGACAGTATAGTGTGCAAGGCAGATGCAAATCACTCAGGTTCAATTCTTGGCACCCTGTATGGTCACCATGCACCCCCATAAGTGATACCAGAGCACTGCTGAGTGTGGTCCCAAACCAACAAACTCAGAAGAGCAGAAAGGGAGGGGCACTAGCCAGTGTGTCCAACAGGAAATACTTTCCCATGGTAAAAGGCCCCTTAACTAACATCCATCTCTGCTTCCCTATGTCCACCTTTCATGGATCTGCCTTACAGTAAGAAATAAGGAATGATATGCAGGATGTGGCCTGCTAATGAAAAACTGCCTAGTAAACAAGAAGATCCTTTTAAAGTGTCAGGCTGGAAAGATGGTCGAGCAGGTAGGGTGCTTTCTTTGTACGAGGCTAACCTGGGTTTGCATGTTCCCCTGAGCCCAGCCAGGAGTGATCCTTGACCACAGAAACAGGAGTAAGCCCGGAGCACCACTGGGCGTGAGCCAAAATTTATTTAAAAAAAAAAAATGTGTTACGCTTATGAACCAAAGAGATAGACAGCTCAAAGGGCTAGGCATGCAAGCCCACGGTTTGACATATTTTGCTCAGCCATCACTGCTGGCAGGGCTCTGGGGACCACATTCGATGCCAGGGATCAAACCCAGGTTGGCTGCACACAAAGCAAGTGCCTTTCCCACTGGACTATCTCTCTGGCGGGAGGGTTTGATTTCTCACACAACAGAGCTGCATGAACATCACTGGGAATGACCCCCAGACACTGAGCTGGAAGTAGTACCCCATGCATCACAAGCTGTGGCCCAAACTCCTCCAAAAGAATTAATCTGTTCACTATGTTTATATCGAGGCACAGACAGAAACTGCCAAGTACCTTAAGATCCTGGAGCCATGTTAATGTGAAAAGGACACTAAACCCACAAGAGAAGAAAGCAGCTGCAGAGGCGCATTCACTAAACACCTCAGTGCAGAGAGTCGAGACTAACTTCTGGGCAGATTTACAAATTAATGTAGAACACAGAGCTCTGAGGTACCCCCAGTTCAGAATTTTCAAAATTCAATACAAATAAAACAATGGACAGCAATTTGTACAGTGTGCAACAGTAAATGTGAAACAGCTCAACTTGAAATAGCAATGACGTAAGAGATTCCACAAGGAAAAGTCAAATTTAATAAATTCAGAAGTAGAAGCTATAATTGGAGACAGAGTGGAAATTCTGCTCCAGGTGACTGAGCTCTCTCTCCAGTGCCAAACAAGTTTTTTTCCTTTTTGTTTTTCATATGGGGGCCGCACCCAGAGGTACAAGTAGGCTGCAGGCATGCCATGCAGGGCTTTACTTGAATTCTCTCTCTGACCTCAACCAGTTTTTGTAAGTGGAAAGTAATCTGTCAGATGTCCTCAAGGGGAAAACTCTGGTTTTCTTGTTTAAAAATCAGTACAGGGTCACAGAGATAGTACATTAGGTTGGAAGCTTGCCTTGCACTAAGCCAACTTGAGAGTTCAATCCCTGGCACCACATATTGACCCTGGAGTAAGCCCTGAGCATACACAGGTGGAGCCTGAAACCCAAAATAATAACAGTAGCACTGTCCTCCCGGTGATCATCAATTCACTCAAGCAGGCACCAGTAATGTCGCCTTTGTGAGACTTGTTGTTACTGTTTTTTGACATGTCGAATATGTCATGGGTAGCTTGCCAGGCTTGCCATACGGGTGAGATACTCTCAGTAGCTTGCCAGGCTCTCCGAGAGGGGCGGAGGAATCAAATCTGGGTCGGCTGCATGCAAGGCAAACACCCTATCCACTGTGCTGTCGCTCTAATCCAGTAATAATAATAATAATAATGATAATAATAATAATAATAAAAACCAGTGAAGACTCCAGAGAGATAACTCAGTAGACTGGGTGCATGCTTTGCAAAGTGAAATTTCTAACCTTCAAAACTTGACTCTGTACTAGACAGTCAAGCCTCTGAATCACAAAGAAAATCTCCAGCATCGGAAGCAATGACAAACTGAAAAAAAGTCTCTTTTCTCCTCGTATGATTTGTGACTCCTTATTACTGTTCAGGCTGCTAAGAATCAAAGAGTCAATCTGATATTATACCAGAGTTTCAAAATGCTCAGATAATTAATTATATTAGCTCTATTTTCTTTCCTTTGAGGTTGATTATCCTACAATAACCTTAACTGCATACAGTCATCTCTAAAGCTACCTAGAATGATTTTTCATTTGTGGGGGTGAGAAGGAGGGGATTTCAGCCACACTTGGCTATGCTCAGGGAAGCATATGTAGTGTTGGTGACTGAACAGAGGTCGGCTGTACTATCTCTCTGGACTACATTTAAGGTGATTTTTAACCTTGAGGAGGAGTGAAAAATCTTGGTTCAGCAACTGTTTTCTATTGTGCCTCAGTTTCCTCAATTAATCAAATCAGGCAAACTCAAGGTGATAACAAGAGGCATTTCCGTCCAATCATTATTTCGAGGAACAAAACAGAGGTAACAGAAATGAAGCTGTTTTTGAGAGCTCTCTTGGTGACCTGGAGAACACATTTTCTTCCATCTCTCCCAAGACAGCAAGAAAGCAATGCCCTGGGGCTAGAGGGATAAGAGAGGGGTTAAGGCCTTACATGTGGCCAACCTGAGTTTGATCTCTGATCTCTGGAACCACGTGGTACCATAAGCCTCAACTGGCGCAGCCCTGGAGGTCCCCAGCATCATCAGAGTAATCTGAGTAATCCACAGCGCTGTCCCCCAAATAAAAATTGCCATGCGCTGCCCTAGTATCAGCTCTACAGGGCAGATTCCTCCCCGGTCCACAATGACCATTTCAAAGAGACAGCTTAGCTTTATAAAATCAAACCAAAGGCTTTACACTAGCAATAAAGATTTGATGCGCTGCCAACAGATTCATTATGGAAAAAGCAGGAAGTGAACTCCTGTCAAAATCCCAAACTAGATAATAGTAGGAGTCTTCAAGTACATTTGTGGGTAATATCAGAGGTCAATCCAATTTATAACTTCTAATGTAAATTTATAATTTCTAATGCAAAACAAAAGCTGTGATCCAAAAACCGTATAGTGGTGGGGGAAAAAAAAACATGGAAGAAACAAATACCTTTGCTCCTTTGACAATCTTCAGGGAGGTCCATGCATAAACGTTCTTCACTTGACTGCATCAGGAGGCCCTCCTGCAGTTAAAAAAGAAAATCCAGCAGTCAGGGACGATTGATACCAGACTCATGAAGACCCACTTTCCTCTGTGATACTTTATGATCCCTGCAAATCTAAGCAGTCACAAAAACTGGGAAGGCGAGAACATAAAATTTAAGTAAAATCCAGCTTGAGGCCAAAGTGAAGCACAGCAAGTAGGGAGCTTTCCTTGCATGCACCCACAATGGTTCCATCCCTGGCACCCCATATGATCTCCCAAGACCCACAAGGGTTCCATCTCTGGAGTGAGCCCTGAGAGTTGAACCAGGAACAAACTCTGAGCACTGTGAGTATGGCCTGAAAGTTAAATAAACACTAAGCAGCAGATTAAAATAAAACTCTATTTACTATGAATACTTTCCAAATAAGAAACATTTGCTGCGTTTGATATTTGCATGACTGAGACCTAAACCTGAAGGTTCTGTAACTTTTCCCACAGTGATTCAATAAAAAATAAAAATAAAAATAAAAATAAAAAAAAAAAAAAGAAACATTTGCTGCAATGTAATATTAATTTCAATGTAATATTAATTTCAACTAGAGGTAAAAATCAGTCATTGGACATATCTCAGTCCCTAACCTGTCCATCACATACTGCCAGCTTTTTAAAAACACACAATTATTTTTTTCAAAACTCCTAGAAAAAACATTTTTCTCTTTCTTTTAATTTTCTCTTCTTTCATCAGAGAAAGGGATGAGGGGAAATCCATGAGACCATTACTTTAGGGGCCAGAAAGTCAATACAGGGCAAGGCACTTGGGGCTGGAGACTTAGTATAGTGGGTAGGGTGCCTTGACTTGCATTCAGCAGACCTGGAGTCAATGCCCATGATACCCCAGCAATGTCAGGAATAATTCACAAGGATAGAGCCAGGAAAACTCTGAGCATCTCAGGTTTTGACTCAACCCAAAACAACAAATAAAACCCAAAACAAACAGAAGGGTAAAGCACTTGCCTTGCAGGCAACTATCTCCAGTTTGATCCCTGGCACTGCCAGGTATGACCTCTAAGCAGAGCCAGAGTACCTCCTGAGCACCATGGGTGTGGCCCCCAAACAACAGCAGCAGAAACAAACCCTAAATAAACATAATCAGTTTCCTCCCACAGAAAAAAATAAGATGGAGAGGCGAGAGGATAGTACAGCAGGCAGGGTGCTTGGCCTTGCATGCTGCTGATTGGGGTTTGATCCCCAGCATCCTATATGGTTCTCAAGCACTAATAGAAGTGATTGCTGGATGCAGAGCCAGGAGTAACCCTTGACCATCACTGGGTGTAGATCAAAAACTATAGGGAAAAACAATGAGAAGTGGGAGTGGCAGAATTGCATCAACTGGCCCTCTGCCATGCCCCCACCCCATCCCTAACCCAGAGAAAGCTTCTTTCACGCTTATGATCAGAGACTCTGCTGACCAAAAATGGCTGCTTCCACAAAACTTTCCTTCTTTCAGGGTCACCTCCGTTCTCTTGCACAAAGGTAAAGTTTGTCACATTAATATAATTGACAAATATAAGATTCTGACATAGTACTTACTTAAAGCTACAAATAATTACTGCCATAATTTTTTTTTGCTTTTTGGGTCACACCCGGCAATGCACAGGGGTTACTTCTGACCCATGCACTCAAGAATTACTTCTGGTGGTGCTCGGGGGACCATGATCCCCATGGGTTGCTGGGGATCAAACCCGGGTCGGCCACGTGCAAGGCAAACACCTTACCCGCTGTGCTATCGCTCCAGCCCCAGCCATAACTTTTGATGGCTTATTAACTTTTATAGCATGTAATAACACAAAAGGTCTGAGATATAGTTCACAAAGGCTGGTGAACTGGCTCTGCATGCAAAAGCCTGGGATTCAGTACCATACCACATGTATGGTCGTCCAGAAGTGCCAGGTGTGGCCCCCAAACCAAAGCAGAAAACCAAAAATATGCAAGCAAATGCCATTCAGGCTCTAAGTAAATGAGTATACAAGAAGGGCATGGGAAGAAAAGGCTATGGGAAGCACAGGTAGAAATACAAATAAAACTTTCTTTTGGAACTGAGAGATTGAAGACTAGCATGCACATTGTTGTATATGACGTAGGATCATTCATTCGTTTCTCTGCTGAAAATTTACTGTGGAATATTTTTTGCAGCATATGAATTTGTACCTTGTGTATAACCACTACCCTGTTTGGCAAAAAAGAAGTATAAATCCTTGCATGGTTCCATATTGAACTTGTAAAGGTGGAGAAGTGTAAGGTTAGAAGAAAAAACTGGGGGGAGGGGGGTATGGTGCCGCCAGCAGGTCAGTCTGTACCTGTGAGGCAAGTGCATCAGCAGCCTGATGGCGCCTTCAGACTTCCAGATACC
>JAOXYA010112528.1:0-10627 GCA_028565675.1 Sorex palustris | reverse complement strand
CATTGTATAACTGAAACCCAAGCACAAAAATTTATAAGTCTACAACTGTACCTCATGGTGTTTCACTAATAAAAATTCTAAAAAAAAAAGTAACATATATACATATATATATATATATACTTAAAAAATCAATCAGAATAAGTATATAGAAAAGGCACTACAATACCAGGAAAATACAATGCCTATAAATCTGGGTAAAAGAAACAAATAAGGAATCCATTATTATATACATATGTATATATGTATTTTGCTTTTTGGGTCACACCTGGCGATACACAGGGGTTATCCTGGCTCTACACTCAGGAATTACTCCTGGCAGTGCTCAGAGGACCATGTTGGGAATCGAACCTGGGTTGGCCACGTGCAAGGCAAATGCCCTATTCACTGTGGTTTCGATCCAGCCTCCCCATTATAATATTTTTACAATTTTTCTATAAGCATTTTAAATACACATTTGCGAAGAAATGGCATTTTTAAACTTTGTTTCCTCCTGAGTAGTTAACATCTCCACCAACTCTGTACAACAATGAGATTCCGCTTCTAGGGCCCCTCTCCCCTTCCCTGAAGCCTCCCTCCTGCAAGAATAGTTTTGACAGAAGGAAAACCACTCAGCACAGGAATGAGCCAAAAGCTGGGTTGGTCTGGGCGGGGAATGTCAGGACTCCACCAACACAGCAGTGGGTGGCTGGTCTCACAACATGTTCTTGAAGGTCATCACCCCGTTTCAATGCCTTTTCGCAATCTGTGTGGTCTATTTAAAGGAAGTGGTCTCCAGGCTAACCCTTGCCCTGCCAGGAACATCTGAACCTTCAGTTCCATCTGCAGAAGGGCCCGACTTCCCCAGAAAAATGCAGTGCATGGTTCAGCATGCCACAGGCTTAATGTGAAGGTTTTCATGCAGTGCTCAGAGCTTGGGCAGACTTCTGGTGAGAAAGGAAGCGCCCTTGATCAGAATGACCCTTGAACTCCATCGCCCTCCATTTCTATCACTGGTGGGTTGTCTTCTGCTCCACAGCCTAACTGGATCAGATGTGAAGAGAGGAAGGTGCCTCCCAGAGTTCTGAGAAGGTGGTGTGGCAAAAGATTGAGACTGAGAGCTCATGGAAGCTAAGGCAAGGCAGTGGCAGTCGGGCTTCATTCAGGATTGATCACTGTGAGCCTTCACAAGTGAACTGATGGAAGAGGGCACGAAATCGGGCTGCTTGGCAGAGGACCATTGGGAGGGTGAGAGAAGGGAGAGGAATACCAGGGGGAATGCATAGAAAGATCTTGGAAGCAGTGCCATGAGAGAACTAGGAAAGCTATAGCCTCGTGACTTCTAGTTATAGTCCTACTAAATTTGATACACATTTGTGTGCAGAGATTTGCCAGGTAGATGCAAAGAAAGGGATGTGGCCATAAGAAGGGAGACAGTTACAAAGGAAGATGAGGAGGAGACCACCAAAGGCGTAGACTCTCCCTCCCCCTCGGTAAAAGAACTACGTAGCTGCTCTAGTGAAGTCTCCTATCACTTACCCCTTTCTCTGTGAAATAAAAGGTGAGACAGTCAGCTGAGGGTCAGAAGGAAGAAATAGACTTCAGGTGAGACCAGCTGTGGGAATGCAGTATCTCCAAGATGGGTGGAATGAATGGGGGAAGTGAATGATTAACAGACCTTGGGGTGTTCCGGTGGCCCTCGGAGCTTTATGTCATAAATTGAAAATCAACTCAGGCATAGCATGTTGGATCATCTCCTCTTTGGCATGGCAGTGTGGTAAAAGCAGATGGCTGGGTGAATGCAGATTTGCAGTACAGTGGGTAGGGTGTTTGTCTTGCATGCAGTTAATGCAGGCTCAATCCCAGGCACCCCATATTGTCCCCTGAGTTCTACCAGGAGTGATCCCTGAGTGCAGAACCAGGAGTGTGCCCTAAGTATGACCAATGTGGCAGGAAAAAAAGGAAAGGAAAGGAAAGGAAAGGAAAGGAAAGGAAAGGAAAGGAAAGGAAAGGAAAGGAAAGGAAAGGAAAGGAAAGAGGAGGAAGGAAGGAGGAAGGAAGGAAGGAAGGAAGGAAGGAAGGAAGGAAGGAAGGAAGGAAGGAAGGAAGGGACCTGGAACCTGGAAGTCAGGAGGTTTAGAGAATTGGGGAGATAGCCTACGTGGGTATTAAAATAACTAGGAAATGAGGCAGGAAAACATTTGGGGGAGGGGAGAAATGACAGATAGTCTAGTACTAAATCATCCAAGAATGATGGGGATAGTGAGGGAGGATTGACTCTAACAACACTGTGGCCAGGAGGTGAGGAAATAGTGTGCCATATTGGCCCGCCCTGTGAGGGGAGAGAGAAGGCTTCCAGAAGAGTCTCTTAGGTCTGAAACTAGTAGAGGGAGATGATGCGGGAGAGAATAAGCCTTCCTTGCATGTTGCGTGGAGGGACATTCATGAGAGAGGGGCTGAGCCAGGCTTTGTTTAACCCCGTGTCTCAATCTTTTTTCAGCCATGAACCTTTTCAAGCTTTGGCTGTGTTCCTGGGTTCCCCCCCCCCACTACCCACCCCCACAATTCTATCAGTAGATTCCCTAATCTCAAGATGTGTCCCTTTCCCTTTTTTAGAATGTCCCCTTGTGTCTCTCTTAAAAGATCCTGGAGGCCTACAGAGGCCCAATCCCCACCTCCCCCCATCCCATATTGAGAAATGCTGGATTTAAAGTGAAGGCAGTTAAGGAAGGTAAGATCTAGTGCTGGTCCCAGACGATGTATGACTGGGATCATAGTGGAAGAGTTTGACCAGAAAGGAGTGAAGCCCTAGGTGTGAATTAAGGTACTTTTACACCAGAGAGGAAAGGGAGTGAGGGTAGATGCCTTGGAGTCCTGAGATACTCTTGAATTCTGACTTCTGCTGGTGACCTCAGAGCATCACCATCTATCGAACTTAGGACCAACAATACATCCATTCTAAATGGCTCAAGTGAGGGCAAATTTGAGCACATTTTTCAGATTTCCATTTAAATGATTGAATCAGCTAGGCTATGAATTCCAAACTGTTTACGCATTCCCCACCTGTCCTGTCGAGGTCCAGAATTTGACTAGGTCGATCTGAATCTAGAGATTTGATAATCGATTGGAAAATCACAGAGGATCAATTCTAATGAAGAGTGCAATGTTGATGAAACATTCTTCAATAGTTAACTACACAAAAGTAACGTTTAGTTTCTCTGGGTTAACTCTCTAAAGAGACTCATCCTGAGAGAGTTCTTCAGAGTACAGAGTTGATCGTTACCAGATGTGAGGCAGGAACTAATTAGCACTTTTCATGAGACTAATACATGTGTGTGTGACAGGCACACTTAAGAGTTGTGTGGGTAGTTAGTGTGAGTTTGTAAGATTGTGTATGGTTGTCACATCTGTGTGTATTACAAAATGGAATCACATAAATAGGTCCCTCTCACTGAGTTGTCTAAGATGTCACACTCCCTTTCAGGAAGACATTTTTCCTCTACCGACTTGGCATGTAAGCCAAATGCTCCCTTTAAATATGAGTAACAGAGGCGGCAAGTGACGCTTAGTATCCCTGTCCTAGAGAATTTGGCCAGGAGCAGATTAAGTTCTCTCTTCTCCCAAAAGCACCACTTATAATGCTGGTGTTTAAAAAAGGACAGTTTAGCAGACCTGTAGTGAACTTCCTCTCATTCTGGACTGAGCTGAAAGGAAGCCACTTCCATGGAAGGAAGCCACCTCCATGAGCATGAGGTCTCCTCCTTGGAGCTTGGGTTCCACTGTCACCCAGCACTGTCCCCAGCCCAACCAGTGGGAGAGTATCCTTTGCAAAGACAGAGCTCAGACCTTTTCATTCTTTTCTTCTCAATTCATTGCTATTCTGTCTTTTTTTGTGTTGGTGTTGGGAGCCCTCCAAGAGAAGCCTGGGATGCCCAGGGAATCCTCCTGATGATTCTAGCCAGCTGGGCCAGTGGTTCGGTGTGAAGGTCAAAGCGTGCAGCTCAAGACTACCTGGGCCCAGCAATGCAGGGTTGGGGGTACGGGGGAATGCTGAGGGTCATACTCAGTGATGCTTGGTTTCAGGGGCCAATGTAGTTCTGGGTTGAGCTCAGAGCCTTGCCTGTGTTCTGCATGTGCTTTACCATTTGAGCTATTTGTGGACTCTGACCTTGTTTAAATATACGAGCTTTCTGCATTCTTTGAGAATGATACTCTGTGGTAGCTCTTCTACATCAGGAGTAATTTTGTATAAAGAAAATATGGGTTTTTATGGCTACAGTTCTTCATATTGGATTCTTACAGGATGGGCTGGGCCTTTTCATCCCCACTTGATGGATTAGAAAATTGAGGTTGAGAGTTTCAATGATTTAATCTAAACCATTCTGTTGAACAAATTGAGTTCATTGTTCCCAAGAGAAAAAAAAAACATCAAAGGAATCTTCTAGGAGGTTAACAAATGGTGGTACAATGACTGCATCTATTTATCCCTATGAACAATCCAAGTGTCCAAGAAAAAACCCTTTGTATTAGTTTCCTTCTTATCTCCAGAAAAATAGAATTTTGAACCACTGTCACTTTCTCCCACCCACCACCACTGCCAGATAATTCATTTATTAGAAAATGTGTTGGGATATAAAGTGATACAGAGTTGTCACTTCACTGAACATGGAATTGTGGAAACAGTTTCCTGAATACAGGTGTGAGAGACTCTGTGAGGGACTGTTAATGTCCTTGGTACCTGAAAACTAGTTTTCAGAACAAGGGATAACAGATCAGTGACATCATTCTTGGTCCTGCCATATATGATATAGTTTATTAATCATATTATCCAACTTTCTATTAATAGCAGAAATATAATGGAAATAAGGTGATAAAATATCTACTCAAATGGATACTTAGATCAAAGTATTTGCTCATAGGACCTGTGTGGCCACATAAAATTCACTTCTTCTGTAATTTGTTTTAACTACTATCTCATAGGATTTCCTATAGAGTGGTATAATTCTGATTATTAATCATTTTAATGTCTGCCTTTTAAAACAGCTAAAAATATAATTTTAAATAAATAATGTCAACTATCCATTTGAGGGGTTTCATTCGATCATGAAGAATAGTGGCACTAAAAAAATGTTTTATGGGTTCATTTTTGTTTTGTTTCGTTTTGTTGCCTTTTGGGTCACACCCGGCGATGCACAGGGGTTACTCCTGGCTCTTGGCTCATGCACTCAGAAATTACTCCTGGCAGTGCTTGGGAGACCATATGGAATGCTGGGAATTGAACCAGGGTCGGCCGCGTGCAAGGCAAACGTCCTACCCACTGTGTTATTGCTCCAGCCCCAGCACTGAAAAAAATGTTTTAATATTAAAGTCAGTTTGGTATTTTCAAGATGCATCATAAGTTTCTTTCTCTTTCTCTTATTTTAGAAATGTTCAGCCTGAATTGAAGTCCCTGGCAGTGGGTTTCCAATCGCTCATTATACGAGTGCTAGGTATGCTGCATATGTTGATTATAAGTTCAAGATGTAAGTATTCAGGGTCAAAGTGATAGTACAGCAGGAGTGCATTTGCTTTGCAAGTGACTAACCTGGGTTTGATCCCCGGCATCCCATATGGTCCCCTGAGCACCACCAGGAGTAATTCCTGAGCAGAAAGAAGTAACCCCTGAGCATCTCCAGGTGTGACCCCCTCAAAAAAGATGTAAGTATTCAAGTCAAACCTCAAAGGAGGAAGGTAATTAGCTTCCAATTCTAAGTGTTTTCATCTAAAGAATTTACTTAAAACATCATTTAGCTCATTGTTCCCAAGATAAAAAAAAATCTAAGGAATCTTCTAGATTAGGCACAATACAGAACTGATTGTACAAAGGAAAATAGAGAAGGTAAAAAATATATATATTCATGTCATAAATGAGAACTAATAAGAGATAAAAGAAAACTGAATAATCTCTTCCCACACCACCAACCTCCCCTCCCCCAATAAAATTTAGCTAATTCCTGGCTAGAGCGATAGTATAGCAGGTAGGGTGTTTGCCTTGCACAGAGCCGACCAGGATTCGATCCCCAGCATCCCATATGGTCCCCCAGCACCGCCAGGAACAATTGCAAAGTGCAAAGTCAGGAGTAATACCTGAGCATCACTGGGTGTGTGCCAAAAAAGCAAAATAAATAAAATCCGCCAAGCTTTAAAAAAAATGGCTAATTCTAGTTGAAGTGAACCCGCACCATCAGATTTTTGTGTCCACCCTTCCTAACAAGAAAACAAGTCATCTGCCAATGTTTTCCACTTTGAAATTTGGGATTGTTTCCTCTCAAGGGGGCAACCTGGATGACCTTTCTTCCTCTCTGAGGGGAGTTCCGCCCAAAGAAGCTCCAGAGAGGCCTGCCAGGGTGGTCAGGCTGAGCTTGTTAAGAAACCACAGCCCAGATCTTGTATTATCCAAAATTATTATCCAAAAATTGTATCCAAAATATAGATCTCCACCAACATGCCCCTAAACTTTTAACCAAATCACAATGCTTTGAACTAGGAGTCACTCTCTGAGTTTATTAAAATAGCAGTGAGAGCAAAACCCCTCTCCCCCAGGACAATTCCATCCTCCTGACAGGCCTCACTCTCTGCAAGATAAAAATCAGATTATGCACAGACCACTGAAGACCTAGGCAGTGTGTGATCAGAACCTTAATGGAGTACTATCCAGCTCCAGAATCCCTAGCCAGCAAGGTCCAGGTTGCTACCGAAGGAATGGAAAGTGCACATGCGCCATGGAAAGAACGCATTACGTCCTGACCTCTAGCGATAGCAGTGGGGCCCAGCAAGGGGACAGCCAGCCAGAAAACTAGAGAAGCTAAGGCCAAGCTAAGCCCGTGCTTTCTGCAGAGAGAGTCTCACCTCTGAATTTTCTTTTAAATGATGTAATTTTTTAAACACTTTTGCAGCAGCTGAACAAGAGCATTTTTCTTCCTCTCTAAGACTCCACTTGTGTCTTTACTATTCAGCCCTTCTAGCTAAAATAATTATATCAGAAACAACCCAACATTCATGTTTTACTGACATTATTTTTCTTTTTACTAACCAGGCTTAATTTGCAGAAGAATAATGTTCTTTTCTATGCATGTTGACAGAATGAGGTTGGATAAATACATCTGTTCTGTGATAGAAAGTTGCCCTTTGAGATGTCTAAGGACCATGAGACTTGTGTGGGTTTAGAACAGAACACTGGAAGAGTCATTCACCATTTTAACTTGTACATAATCTAATGCAAGATGATCACAGGTACTTGAGATTTCTTCTTTGGATTTTCATCTTATCTTATATTACAGGAGGGATTCCAGCGCCCATATACTATGGGATTCTGATTGATAAGTCTTGTTTGAAGTGGTCTATCAATCCTCAGGGGAAGCAGGGATCTTGCAGGATCTATAACTCTACACTTTATGGGTAAGTTGTTACAAATATATTTTGTGGATAATTCTTTCCTTTGACCATATTCCTGAAAGCAGAATTTTCATTTTCACAATAACAATATCAATGATGATAGCCATGATTACTGAACTTTGTGTTCATATTATGTTAAACAACCATGAACCACATAGAAAATGTATAGAGTAAATACAAAATGAACAAGCAACTTGTTAAAAACCAGAGAGCTATTAATAAAAACAACATATCTTTCCAAATAAATCTACTAGTACTCTGAATAATACTTCGAATTTTGTGTTTGACGAAAGTATTCAGAGATCATTCAACAATGAGCAGTCACAAATAATCAGGGGAAAAAGGGAAGAAGTGTCTTATACTCATTCATTTATATGAAAATAATTGAATGAATAGCCATCTAGAAAATAGCATGTATCTTTAAAAAATAATAAACTAATCATAAATATAAATTTAAAATATAAAATCACCATATTAAATTAAGGTAGAATATTTTAAACTCTCTAGATAGTCAAACCATATTTCTAAGCATAACCCAAATATTCAAAATCATAGCTTTTGTAAGGTTAGTGTGGGGATTTAGGCTGTGACCTAAATCCATAGGGTCCTCAGGGGAATATATGGAATGCAGGGAATCAAATTTGCATTGGCAGAATTGCAAACCAAGCACCTTAACCACTGTGCTAGATCACCAGCCCTGTTTTCTTTTTTTTCAATTCTGTAGCAGGAAATATTTCAACAAAGTTCAAAGGCAAAAGAAAAGTGGAAAAAAGAATTTGTGACTCATAACACAGACACAAAGTAAATGTCCTACACATATAAAGTACTCTTTTAAAACAAACAAGGACAAGCAAGTCTAACAGCAAGGATTTTTCTTTCATTGCTGGTAGGAATGTCAAATCATGTGACGACTTTGGAAGAAAATCTGATAGTTTCTTAGAAAGCTAAACATAGGTTTATTGTGTGATCAAACAATTGTACTTCTAGGAATATACCCAAATGATCTGGAAATGTAGGCCACTATGAAAGTCTGCACACGAATATTTGCAGCAGCTTTATTTGTGAATACCAAAGCATGGAAACAATCAAACTGTCCTTCAGTAGGTAAATGAATGACCTCTAGCACATTTTTGCAACAAATTCAATTCAGCAATAAAAAGAGATGAGCTATCAAGCTACAAAAAGATAAGGCATAATGTTGCATTTAAAAAATGGCAGACTAGAGAATCTTCATATCATATGGATCTGACTCGTAGTTTTTCCCCATGATAGTCTTCTAGAAAAAAACTGTTACTCTATAGACATTCATACCTCAACAATGGTCCTGATCAACTTCCTTTTGGCCAGTTGTATTCATTGCTACACTGCAGTGAGCAGTGTATTTGATTTAGTTAGTTAGTTTCTGTGTTACACCCTGAAGAGCCCAGGGGCTCTTTCTGTTCAGCTCAGTGCATTCAGTTGCTCCGAGCAGTGCTCCCAGAAATGCTCAGGCCCCCATTTCTTTCCTGGAATCAAACCCAGTACTCCTGCAAGCAAAGCATGTGCTCCGGCTTCTTGAGATATCTCTTTGGCCCATGAAGTATAGAATTTTAAAGTATTTAAAATTATGCATTTACCAATGAATAACCAACAAAAGTTTCAAAATTCTTTATTTGATATTTTGGGGTAACCAGATAATTGCTTGTACTTTTTTTTATCTAGCACAAACAATATCAGCAATCTCAAGCAAGGAGTAGAAATAGCAATCCTAAATCTAAGCTTGGCTTCTCAAGAGTTCTCAAATCACATAACCAGAAATCCACATTGATTTTTCTTGCAGCAACAGAGGTTTTCTAAAGTTAGCATTGGTATATAAGCCCGATATAGTCCAGACGTCAAGCAAAATAGACATTTTATTTATTTATTTATTTTTGGATTATACCAGGCGATGCTCAGGGGTTACTCCTGGCTCTGCACTCAGGAATCACTCCTGGTGGTGCTCAGGGGACCATATGGGATACCAGGGATCGAACCCAGGGGGACTGTGTGCGAGGCAAATGCTTTCCCCATGGTCCTAATGCTCCGGCCCCAACTTGTTTGTTTTTAAAATAGGCCTTCTCCTCATATTCTGTATACTGAAATATTTTATTCCAATTTAATAAATTTAAAATTAAAACTCTCAAAGTTGGGACTGGAGAGGAAATACAAAAAGCATGGCTCTTGCTTTACATGTGGTGGACCCATCTTCTATACCCAACACCCCATTTGGTCCCTTGAGTCCCTCCAGGAGTGACCTTGAGCACACAGCCAGGAGTAAGTCCTATGCACCACCAGGTGTGGCGCCTAGGAAACAAAAAATCCTCAAAGTCATCTTCAGTTAGATCCAATAGCTAATAGCTGTTCAAAGTATATTTCATATGTTTCATTTCATTTAGTTGATAATGCCATGAGACCACTTAATGCTCCCTAACCAATGAAGACAGTGCTCATCAATCCCCCCTGCTCATTGAAAATCACCTCATAAACTTTATTTTTTTTTCCTTTTTGGGTCACACCTGGCGATGCACAGGGGTTACTCCCGACTCTGCACTCAGGAGTTACTCCTGGCAGTGCTCAGGGGACCATATGGGATGCTGGGAATCGAACCTGGGGCGGCCGCGTGCAAGGCAAACGCCCTACCCATTATGCCATTGCTCCAGCCCCACCTCATAAACTTTAAAAATACTGCTTCCTGTGTCCCAACCTTAGGCATTTTTCACTTGTCAGGAAGTATTGCCTTAGCATATACATTTAAATTTTCCCTCTTGTGATCCTAATATGCAACCAAAGTTAAGAATCACAGGACTAGAATGTGTAATCTATGTAAGTTTATGTTATAACTGTCCAAAGGCATAGTAGACTGCATTTTGTCTTGAAGCTAAGCTTTGGCTCCTAGTTCAATCTATATGGATTCCATTGGATCATCTCATTATTTCATGCCCTTTACCATCTAATCCTATTTATCTGTGTTTTAGAAACTTCAATACTCCAAAGAATCTTTAGTTAGTTTAGGGGGAAAACCCCTGGGTTGATTCTTAATCACCCTTAAATTCTTTAAACAAATAATCCTAGTAAAGAAAATACTTTTTTTTTGATTTATGATTTTTTAAATTTTTTTTTATTAGTGAAACACCATGAGGTACAGTTGTAGATTTACAAATATTTGTGCTTGGGTTTTGATTATACAATGATCAAATAC
>JAOXYA010112521.1:0-10627 GCA_028565675.1 Sorex palustris | reverse complement strand
AGCTTACCAGTTTCCATTTCTAAGATGATACACATTTTTCCCCCACTTAGATCATAATGGGGGAAGCTTGGGGCTAAGATCGAATATTTCCCAGAAAGTTCTCCAGCCTGCTGGCACTAAAGTTCAGTGCCAGGCACCGGAGGTTCCACATCACAGATACTACTCCGTGGCTCAGAAGCATGTGCAGTGCTAAAAGCCGTTCTCCACGCATTCTGCCCTCCCCGTTGGGCAAGCCTTGGAGGCAGGGCTGTTCACTGGTTTCTGTCGCATTCCTGTGCCCGTGTGGAACCTTGGACTGGTGCCACTTTCCGTTAGGCCCAGGCTGAGAGAGCTAGAACAGAAGCCGCATTAAGCTTCCTGCCCGGGCGGGTGGGCGCCTGCGCTCCGCGGCCCCCGGTTGGATCTCAGCTGCTTGCTCAGACAGAACACTGCAACCCTTGTCGCCACAGGAAGGAGGAATGAAAGGAGGCTCAGTCGGGACAAAGTCCTCACTGCCCAAGAGAAGGCGCCATTTAAAACATCTTTCTAAAACTTGGTGTTAGGTGTAAAAGTAAATTCATTCTCCTTTCAAACAAGGGGCTGTGGGTTAGCAGCCGTGGCCAGCGGGCTCTAAGGACAGACTGACCCCACGGGGAATACTGAGCTTCTGCAGGAAGCCGCACTCCTCTCCTCTGACGGTGGGTGTCACCAGAGAGCTGCCAAGCAGCCCAGTGCCCCGGGGTCCCAGGTTGTCTAAATGCTTGCCCACTCAGCGCTGATTTTTAAGAAAGAGAGACTTCTCTTCTGGCATACGCTGGCAATAAACACAGTGATTACTATTGACGGCGATAAAACAATATAATCGTATGATAAAATCAATTTGACCATCGGCTCCTGGATGGAAAACAACAGTTAAGTCCCCAAGATATTTCAGATCCAACTTAAAAAATTAAAATTAAAAATTTTTTAGAAAAATCACGGTGACTCAATTAAAAAAATAATTTTTTAAGAAAAAGATATTTCAGTTCACATAAACAACATCAAACTTCTGAGAACCCCCCCAAAATTATCTAAGAGTAAGCAATCGTTTGGATTTATTTATAAATGCATTGGCTTGTTTTCTATTCTCCTGGTTCGGGTCTCAGGTAATCTGGGGTAAGTTGGGGGAAGGAACACATATTGGGAACAGTGAGTCAGGCGAGAGAGCCTTGGGGGTACATCTTTGGGTTGAAAGAGGAGCCCCAATTGCTGGAGAAAATGCAAAGTCCCTTTGAGAGCTTACAACCTCCACACAGTGGCCTGGCCGGAAATGGAACATAGTCTGCATTGTTATAAAGAAATGACAGAACAAAAGGGCATTTCTGACCCCTTCCCACCGCCACCACCATGTAAGTTTATCCACCCGCCCTGTTCCAGAGACTCATAAATAAATCTCAAAAGAGATCAACCAGCTATAAAAATTTCTTGGAGGGGGCTGGAGCAATAGCACAGTGAATAGGGCATTTGCCTTGCGCGCAGCCAACCCGGGTTCGATTCCCAGCATCCCACATGATCCCCCGAGCACCACCAGGAGTGATTCCTGAGTGCAGTGCCAGAAGTCACCCCTGAGCATCACCAGGTGTGACCCAAAAAGAAAAAAAAATTCTTGGATACTGGGTCCCAGCTGAGACCTCTGGGGCTATCTCGGTAAGGGGATGGGCCAAGTTCCTGCGGTACCAAAGCTGTAGCCACCGCATTCACACCCCAACAGCTGCCAGCATGCCTCCAGCCTGTCTGCCTAGTTAAATATTCTGCATTTCCGGGAGCATGCGGCTGCATCAATGGCCACAGGACATCTCCAGACTCTACAACACTAACACGCCAGCAGGAGCACATCAGATTGGATGAGGAAACAATGTAGAAACAACTAATCTCGACTAACAAAAACAGCACAGAAAGCTTAACTTGCGATAACACTTTAGTAAAACCTCAGATAAGGACTTAATGTTCCCAGAGTGTGATATAACAATTTTCACAGATTTTCTTTCACTGAAATATTTTTTTTGATCATTTCATTTAGTGGCAGCAAGCAATATAAAATAAATGATTTTGGATGTGCTATGGTGGCAGGGCTTGAGGGATGATTGAGAAAATGGAGAAAATGTGGAGGGAAGGTGACAGCAGTTCAAGGTGTGAGGGTTGGGGCTGAAGTATTGAATACCTGTAACAAATCATCATGAACAACCTTGAACATCATGAAACCATGATGTTAAAATAAAGTGAGGTGGGGGGAAAGTACATTATTGAAGGACCTACTGAATCATGATAGAAGAAATAAGATAGGACAGAAATGAAGATTGTGGTGATTGATGCAAAAAAAAATGGGGTTTGTGAGACTAGAGCAATAGTATGGTGGGCTGGTGGTTGCCTTGCACATGGTCAACCCAAGTTTGATCCCTGGCATCCCATGTGGTCCCCCAGACCCACCAGGAATGATTCCTGAGTACAGAACCAGGAATAAACCCTGAGCACAGTCAGGGGTGGCTCAAAAACCCAGAAAAAAATAGACTTGGAATGATAGCAACGAGCAGAGCACTTGGCTTGCATGAGGCCAACCCAGGTTCAATCCCTGGCATATCACTGGTCTTCTGAGCCCTCCAGGAGTCATTCCTGAACACAGAATCCCTGAGGATCACCAAGTGTGACCCCAAAACAAAGAGAAGATGCTAGCAGAGGAATGGCAGCAGGAAAAGATTAAAGAGCTCCAACATGAGAGGCAGAAAACATCTAAAACCTCTAAAGTAGATGATAGGGGGAAATAAGTATCCTTGGGACTGGGGCACTCAAAGGACTGGAGTACAAGCATGGGAACCCTCTCCAATTTCTCTCACTGATGGTCTCCTGAGCACCATCAGGAGTGACCTCAGGAGTGACCCCCAAGCACCGCGTGTGCGGCCTCCCCAAATTAAAAAAAATTTAAATGTAAATAAATTAAAATAATGAACATTTATTTAAAGATGCTGAGTCCATGTATCTTATCTTTCTTTGCCTACAAAATAGAAAGGATTCAGGGAGCTTTAAGAAGATATTTTCAGGGCCAGAGTGATGGAGTTTGGGGCACTTGCCTTTTGTGAAGCTGTGACTGTGACAATGGTTTTTTATTCTTTTCTTTCTTTTATTTGAGGGCCACGCGTGGCAGTGCTCAAGGATTACTCCAGTTCTGTGCTCAGGATCACTCCTGGTAGTGGTAGGGGTACCATAGGGGATCAAACTCAGGTCGGCCATGTATAAGGCAAGCTTCTCACCCGCCGCTATGACAATGGTGTGAATCCCAACACTGCATCGGACCCCTGAGCTCCACCTGTGTAGCCTCCGCACACTCACAGGTGTGATCCCTAATTACTCCCAGGTGAACCTCCCATCCTAAAAATATTTGGGTGCTATTCCCACCCCAATCAATGAAATGAAAATCTCTGGGAGTCGGAGCTCAGGGATTGGCACTCTGTGCATGCAGCGGGGGCTGGGATGCCCTTCTCCGAATGGCCTTCTTTCCTCCATGTTCAGACGGAGGCAACGAACAACCTTGTAAGGCTGTCCTGAGGATTAAGTAATACTGCAGAAATGTATTCACTGTGTCATTGCTGTCAGTATTTGGGGGGTGGCCACACACGATAGTAGTAGAGGGGTCATTCCTGGTGGTGCTCAAGGGACTATGCGGTGCCTTAAGATATAAGCTGGAATCCCTGTTTGTAGAACGTGTGCTCAGCCCTTGACAATTTTCCCAGCCAGTTGCTGGTCATTGTTAGATTTGATTAATTTGTGGCCCGCCATTGAGATGCACCAGCAAATTCTTTCCGTATCTAGTAGGAGCTATAGGAACAGATGCATGTGGACCAAAAAAACTGTCTTCTCTCCTGAGTCACAGAGGGTGGCAGCTTGTCCCTGGAGGAGTCTTATTTCATTTGAGCCACTACTTTGGTCTGATCACTGAGCTTTATTTTCTTATCATTTTTTAAAAATTAGGAGCCAGGGGATGAAGTAATAGCAGAGCGGGTATGGTGTTTGCCTTGCATGTGGCCGACCCAGGTTCGATTCCCAGCACCCCATATGGTTCCCTGAGCACTGCTAGGAGTAATTCCTGAGTGCAGAGCCAGGAGTAATCCCTGTGCATTGCCGGGTGTGATTCAAAAGGCAAAAAAATAAACAAATTTAAAAAATGGGGGCCACATCCAGCAGTGCTCAGGGCTTACACTTGACTCTATTCTCAGAAACCCCTGGG
This sequence comes from Sorex palustris, assembly GCA_028565675.1. Lineage (NCBI taxonomy): Eukaryota > Metazoa > Chordata > Mammalia > Eulipotyphla > Soricidae > Sorex > Sorex palustris. The sequence continues at coordinate 6,390 of JAOXYA010112521.1, read as the reverse complement.
GGGCTCAGGGAGTCAAGTGTGGTGCTGGGGATCAGACTTGGGTCAGCCACATGTAATGCAAGAGTCTTAACCCTGGTACTTTCTCTGGCATCTGGTCATTGTACTTTCTACGCCCCAATTCCTATGCCTCAACCACAACCTGTTCTAAGTCTTGCCAAAACTGACAAATGCATGCTCTACCTCTTGTGCTCTGTTAGCTAAACATTATTAGTTCAAGGGCAAGAACCTCTAAGAATGCAGCACCGCCCAACCAAGACGGAAGGCAATCAAGCCCTCCAGAGGCTCCTCACCTCAGATTTATCTGCCTGGCAGGTGTGGAATGAGTCTGTTTTGCTTTATGTGCCAAACTTCCCTTCCGGGCCAATTTTCTGATGCCAATGGTGACATATTGCAACGTGAAATAAAAGTATTCAGAAGAGTAATTTAGTCCTGAAATACAACCTCCAAGAACTACAGATATCTACCTCGTCAGCCTCTCTTTGCCTGAACCCGAGCTGTCATCCTCCTTAAATTACTTTCTAAATCAGACATGCGTCCATCCAACTTGAAGTCTGCATTGCTTTCCTGACCTGAACTCTCCTAAAAGTCCACAACTCACAGACCAACCAGCTTCACTCTCTCAATATGCCACCCCCGGTGGCACATTACCCTAATAGATGACCCAAGTCCTGCCCACTTGGTTGATGTATAAGAGCAATACTTTGGAAAGAATCCGAGCTGATGGAGAGTTGAAATGACCTTAGGGAAAGTGCACCGTGACAGATCGCTCCAACAATGACACCAACTCAAAACTAAGTTCGGGTGAGTCTGGTTTAGCTTGTAGAGGCAGAGAAGCCTGCTGGCTTCCACCGGCCACACTCCCACGAATACAGGCCCTCGCTTGGATGTAAGCAAAGGCCTTGAAATATTGTTCTTACCTCAGAGCTATTTCCTGCTGTAAATTGCTAAAAGAGATTTCATGAGAACTTTCCTTCCAATTTTTTTTTTGGGGGGGGGGGGACGGGGAGTGTTTGGACCACACCCAGAAGTGCTCAGGGATCACTCCCAATGGTGCTCAGGGGACCATGCACCCCAATTAAATCAGGGTTGGCCATGTGCAAGGTAAGCATCTTAACTCCCAGACTATCTCTTCCACCTACCATTCATTAGCAAGCAAGCAAGCAAGCAAGCAAGCAAGCAAGCAAGCAAGAAAGCAAGCAAGCAAGAAAGACTAAACATTTTGGGAAGTCACGAATATGTGTGGAAGAAAAAAAGCCATTTTCAAAGTAGTTTGCATGAATATCACCATGGTTACCAAAACTAGGGGCCACGCAGATGTCCAGGTACTGGACTCACTATGACATCAATTACCTACGCCCACATAGTCTCCAAGGCAACCAACTAAGGCCTTTCATTTTAAAAGGTTTTTTATTGAGTCACTGTGAATTGCAAAAATTATTCCTGATTGAGTTCCAGGTACATGCCGTTCCAACACCAGTACATTCACCAGTTCTCACTTTCCTCTTACAGTGTCCCCAGTTTCCTTCTCACAACCCTGCCTGCTTCTGTGGTGGGTACTCCCCACCCACCCTGTTTTTCTTTTAGGCTGTGACTTACAATACTCTTCCTGATTAGGGCATATGCATCATATCACTTTAGCATTCCCTACACCCCTGCCCCACTGGCAAGCTTCCTGTTGAAGACCAGTTCTCATGTTCTTTGTTTCTATTGCCTTTGGGCACTTGTTATTCCTTACTGTGCTTCTTTATTACCCACAAGTGAGAAAGATCACTATGTCTATCCCTCTTCCTCTGACTAATTTCACTCAGCATGTTACTCTCCAGATCCATCCATAGCAGCAAATTGCTTCATTTTTTTCCCCTTACAAACAGTAGTTTGTAGAAAATTTGTTAAAGTTTGTAAGAATACTGAGTACATATAATCAATATTCCGTTGAGTATGTATACCCTAGTTTCTTCCTCCAGTCATCTGTTCCTGAGTGTTCAGGTTGTTTCCAGACTTTGACTAATGTGAATAGTGCTGCAATGAACATAGGAGTGCAGATGGCTTTTCTGCTCTACGCTTTGGGGCCCTTGGGGTATTATTTCCATGAGTGGGATTGCTGGGTTATATGGAAGTTCAATTCCTGTTTTTTTGAGCTGGACTAGTCAACATTCCCACCAGCAGTAAGCGAGGGTTCCTTTTACCCACATTCATGCTAACATTGGTTACTTTTGTTCTTTTTGACTGTGCAATCCCTGTGGGGTGAGGTGATATCTTACTGTTTTGATTTGCATTTCCCTGATAATTAGTGGTACAGAGCAATTTTTGGCCATTCGATTATCTTCTTTGAAGGAAGTTTCTGTTCATCTCTTCTCTCATTTTTTAATGGGATTGGATGCGTGTTATTTTTTTTTTCTTTTTTCCTTGTAAAGTCCTTAGTGCTTTTTCTATTTTGGACATTAATCCTTAATCTGATGAGGGTGGTGCAATGACCTTTCTATAGCTCAGGAGTCTACAGTTCACTGATCTCAGCAGGAATAGGGTGGAGTGACCCCCGGGAGCCATATTTTCCAAGTCCTCTTCCCAAATTCCCTTCCAGGAACATCCTGGGGACAAGCAGACACCTCCTTCAGCCAGTTAGCTGAGTAATGCTGGCTTCCAGAAGATTTGCATCTCCTTCGTTCTGGCAGTTCCTGCTCTAGTTATCAGAAAAGTGCATCCTTTTCCAGGGCAGGCTGGGAATTATATCATGGAAGAGCTCTTTCCATACTAACACTATTAGGGGGTGTCATTTGCTGAATGCAGGGCCTGATGCATGACGTGTTCCACCACAGAACTACATGCCTGGTCTTTTAAAAAATATTTTTATTCTGCAGTGGTGGTGGTGTATGTGTGGTGGGGAGCGGGAGAGGGAGTGCTAGGGGCAACTACCCTCATCCTGGCAGTACTGGGCCTAGGGCACTCAAAGGTGTTGATGGCATCAGTGATAAGGATCACCAGGGCACACCTATGAAGCACTAGGGGTCCGACTTGGGGCCTCTTGCATATGAGCTGTGTGTCAGCGCTTTGAGTTGATCTCCCTGCCTCCTGCCCCACCAAGACCAGTGTGAGACTGGGGCTCAACCCCAATGGCTGTATTGCTAGTAACTGGGAAGGATGGAGCCCAACATTGACCAAGTCTACACTGCAGGAGTCATGTCCACCTGCGGTCATAGAACATTCAGCTAGATCATGCGATGGGTCTGGCTCTTCTCTTGTGAACGAGGCGATGAGTGTGGAGACAGCCAGGAGCTCAGTCCTACAGCCAGTTAGCAGTCAAGCTGGAGATCTTACACCAAATGGCTGAAAAGTGCGTCAGACTCCAGGCTTGTGCATAGGGACAAGTCTACTCTAGAATGACCAGGCAAGGGACTCTCATGCACTGTCTCAGTCATGGTCACAGGACTTGCCATGGTGTTTCCTACTGAGTTCCTACTGATTTCCTCGCAATGTGAGAAGAGACAGCATCAAAGCTGAGTTGTGACACAACATTTGGGTCTGAATAAAATGATCAATAAAATCCAAAAACTTTAGACCAAAATTTAATTCTGAAGCTGACAAGATTTATTAATGGTATATTTTTATTGCTACACATGATTCTAAGAGCAAATGTTTTTAGCCTTTCATTCAAGTAATAATAATGATGTCTTGAGTATAAATATATATGTATAAAATATTACAAAGTTTTCTAATGATGATATCCTGAGTACGAAGAAGTAATGAACACCAAGATGAAAACCACCACACCAATATTTTAGGAAATTCTTCAAAGAAGTGCCACCTTTGGGAAAAATATCCTTATATAGACATCTACAATGTATAAAACTTGAGCACTGGCTTTAATGCATAAATATAAAAACTCCAGATGAATACAAGCTCAAAAGTCAAAGAGAAAAGCAAATGAAAGCAAATTTCTACATTGCACCATTTGAAAACACAGTACATGTTGGTTGTGCTGCAGTGACCAGTCCCTGGATTCTCTTCCCAACAAGAAAATCATCAAGTTTATTCATGGTACAAACAACCAGTTTTCACTATTCATGCCAAGATTGGAACAGTGAAAGAATTACTCCCAGGTACTGCCTGATGTCACCCAGTCATAATTTTAAGTGTTTTTCAAATTACTTACATGTCTGCAGTGAAAGAACATTATATTATCTCCTTAATGTCAGATTTCTGAAATAGAATATTATCTTTAGTACTTGATCATAAACAAAGGTTGTCTTAGTTTGGTTTTTCTTTGGGGAGGAGAAACACATGGTGATGCTCAGGGTCCCCCAGGAGTGCTTGGGAGAACCATGAGTCACCTGAGCTCCACCCAGACCTCCTGCAGCACAGGATGCTCCTAGCACTCTCTCCAGCCCTAAATAAAGGTAGTGTTGAAACTCTGGGACAGAACCACGATCCCAGGATCCTGCATCTTTATCCAATCAAGGGCACACTCTTCCCTTATACCTTTAACAAAACAAGCATTATCTAGCAAAGATCCAGCCTCTCTCTGCTCTTTCCTCCCCACTCAAAAGCTGGTGTGATTTTAGCAACACTTATTAGGTCTTAAATTATATCCTCACAGCCACCTTTCTGGAACTTAGATAACACAGCATCCAACCAGGTCATTGAGTCATATTATTAATGTGTAATGAATAACTATTTATAATTTGGAAAGACTTTTTCTAAATTATACTATAAATATATAATCATATGTATAATTTAGTCCATATTTACATTATAGTTTGGAAATCATGCCCTTGAACAGGAAGAAAGTTTAGGAGGATTTTACAGTGCAAATTCAGCTTTCTTAGTTCAACTGACATTGATAATTTCATCATAAACCTTGTCCTTGCTATTTGCAGAGGAGGGAAAAGGCACACTGTACTGTTATTCAATTTTCTGCTCCTGAGAAAAAGAACTATTTATAAACATCCTAATGAACTGACCTGACAGTATTGAGAGAAATGTTTCAAATGTAAAGCAGTGAAAGAAATAGAGAAATACCATCACTTGGTTTTATTCCTCATTTCCGCTTTCCTTCGGTTGCACCCAGGTTTCAGCATAGAGAGAATCAGAGAAAACTGCAGAAAGACTTCTAGAGTAACTCCTCGGGCACTTGGGAACTGGGATCCACCGCATCCCCCAGGCAGCCCTGGGCTCTGATAGAGTCACACTCATTGTTGCTTCTTCACATCCTCTTCCTATGGAACGGTGGGCTCACCCTAGGGCTCCTTCATGGCTGGTTCTGGTCGTTAAAGTGCCTCCCCCGCCCACCGTGTTCACACCCACTGGATCCTCCTGGGGGTACAGTCCTCTGAGCTCTCAGCACCCTCCCGCCCTGGCGTCCAGTCAGTCGTGCCTTGGCCAGCACGGCCCAGCCCCGTCTGTGGGCCTCCCTCTCTGCTCTTCTCCTGACCAGGTTCCCACAGATCCGGACTCAATTTGGAGCCAAAGCAGAAAATGAGGGACTTGGCGACAGACTCCAGGTCCTGGAGGCCAAGGCGAGGGATTGTCTCCTGGCCGCCGTCAGCAGAGGCTGCATGGGCGCCAAGGGCAGCATGTAACCCCCTGGCCAAGCTGCAGAGATCATTGACACTGCTCTTGAAGAGAGGCACATCACCAGGGCATCCTGTGTGAGGAGAAAAACAAGTTCACTGGCCTTCCCATTACCCGTCAGCACTTGCTGGCTTCTAAGTCAGTGACTTTATGAGATAATTCTGAAGCGTTTAATATTATCCCACTAGAATGTCAACTCAACCAGTCTTTTGGAAAGACAATATGAATATTCCTCAAAAACCTCCCTCCCATTTGACCCAGCAATCCTACTCCTAGGAATACACCTCAAGGACCCAAAAGCACAATGCAGAAAGCTACACACATATGTTCATCGCAGCACTACTCCTAACCAATCTGGAAACAACCCAAATGCCCTCAGACAGATGACTGGATAAACTCTGATACATCTGCACAATGGAATACTATGCAGTCTTAAGAAAAGATAAAGTCATGCAATTTTGCTGAAACATGGATGGATCTGGAGAGCATCATGTTGAGTGAAACTAGCCAGAGGGAGAGGGGCAGATGCTGAATGATCTCTCTCCTACGCACAGTACAAAGAAACTCCACAGGGAACTATCAAAGGCCCAGTGCTGATAGAAATAAAGACTAGGACAGGTCTTCACTAGGAAGCTTGGCACTGGCTTAAGGGTGAGGGGGATAAGTTAGAGAAGGGCACACTAGAACAATGGAGGAGGGAAAGTGCCTGCCACAGAGGCAGGCTGGGGGGGGTGGGAGGGAAACTGAGAACATTGGTGGAAGGGAAGTGACTTGGGAGGACGTGAGTCCACTGGAAGTGAATAGGGAGGCCATGAGTCGAAG
>JAOXYA010112506.1:0-10628 GCA_028565675.1 Sorex palustris | reverse complement strand
CACAGAGGCATGGTAGGATGGGGGGGATGGAGGGTGGGAGGGATACTGGGATCAGTGGTGATGGAGAATGGACACTGGTGGAGGGATGGGTGTTTGATCATTGTATAAAAGAAACCCAAGCACAAAATTTTTTCTTTTTGCTTTTTGGGTCACACCTGGCGGCACAGGGGTTACTCCTGGCTCTGCACTCAGGAGTTACTCCTGGTGATGCTAAGGGGACCATATGGGATGCTGGGAATCAAACCCGGGTCAGCCACATGCAAGGCAAACACCCTACCTGCTGTGCTATCTCTCCAGCCTCAGCACAAAAATTTTTAAGGCTACAACTGTACCTCATAGTGTTTCACTAATAAAAATAAAAAAAACTAGAACCAAAAATATTTTCAGAAACATTAAATTTTATTGAGGTTGTTCCAGCTCCAAAAAAAGCTATTGACTCTATAATTTCAATAATTTTGGCATTCTTGTTTAAAATTCATTGCATCAGGGCCAGAAAGATAATACAATAGGTAAAGTGCTTGCCTTGCATGCAAGTGACCTGGCTTCAATCCTTGGCCTCCCATATAATCCCCTGAGCCTTGTTAGGAGTGACCCCTGAGCATAGAACCATGACTAAGTCCTGAGTACTAAGTGTGTGCTTCCCCCCAAAAAATTCATTGCATCATTCATAATTTAAATTTTAATATGAGTTGATAATCTGCATTAAATAATATTTTCAGTCATTGCCTGAACAAATTTTTATGAGACAAGCATTCAGTCAAGTTTTATAATTATTTGTTACATAATTGTAATCCAAGGCATGGATGTTTTATTGGAAATATGCCCAAAGAGAATCAATCACTTAACAAAATGAAGAAGGAGTTAGTCAAACAAAAGGCTGTTTGACAGTGTAATTATTTTATGTTGGACAGAAACACTTATCAACTTTTGGTGCCAGTAAAAAGAGATACTTGTTTCTAGAAGTCAATTCTAACTGGGTTATTTTTGAAGTTATGTAACTATACTTTTCATGTTGAATAAAATCTGTCATGGTCGTTCAGCCTATTCTAAGTAACCTAGTTCATAAAGAAGAGAAACCATCTTAAGAGACCTTAACTTTATTATTTTTTGATCATTTTTATTTATTTATTCATTGAATAGCAGTGAGATACACAGTCACCAAGCTTGTGTGATTGTGGCTCAGTCATACAATGTTCCAATACCCACCCCTCTACCATTGTACATTTCCCACCACCAATGTCCCCTAGATCCCTCCGGCACCCCACCACCACCCCCATCCCCTTGCCTGCCTCTATGGCAGGTGCTTGCCTTCTTATTCTCTCTTTACTTTACTTTTGGTCATTATGGTTGTAATACAGATACTGAGAGGCCATCATGTTTGGTCCTTTACCCACTGTCAGCACACATCTCCCATCCTGAGCGATCATCCATCATTATCATGGTGGTCCCGTCTCTATCCCACTGCCCTCTTCCTCGGCACTTTGGAAGGCAGGCTATCAACCATGGACCAATACCCCTGGCCCTTGTTCCTACCGAACTTGGGAGTTAGTCTCATACTATGAAGAGACCTTAACTTTTTTTTTAAAACATGCTATTTATTTCCTTTATAATCCATCTTCCGGCAGACTCTGGCAAGCTACACGTGGGATATTCGATATTCCCAAATCAGTAACGATAATGGGCCTTATTCACCTGACCCTGAAAGAGCCCCCAATATTCCATTGGGCTATGCTAGCACACGACAGGGAAAAATGGAGACGTTACTGGCACCCCCTCGAGCAAATTGATGAACAACGGAATGACAAGTGATACAAGTGATTATCCTTCTTCACTTTTCCTTTGTTACTGTGATGACCCAGGATGTGTCTGCCTGTCTCTGTCTCTGTCTCTGTGTCTCTGTGTCTCTCTCTCTCTCTCTCTCTCTCTCTCAGACACACACACACACACACACACACTATGCTGCTTGCATATTTTCAAAAGTTTAATTTCGAGAGGCCTCCTAAGAGGTGCTGGGGGGCCAAGGAGTCACCCCGGGAGCATCTGGTCAACTGGCTGGCAGCTCAGTGCCAGGGCCTGAGGATGCACTGCCACTTGGGTTCTGCAGTGCTGGGGACCATTAGGGCTCTCCCAGGAGTTCTCAGCATCCTCCAGAGCCAGCCCAGGCAATTCCCTGGAGGCCATATGTTGCCATGACGCTCGTAGGCTCACTTGCTTGGTTCCAGCCCTCACTGGGGTCGCATGCCTTTACCTGTGGTGCTCTTGTACCTTTTGACTGTGGTGTCCCTGAGGACCACTGAAATGCTACACACCTGCTCATGCTGCTCCCACATCAGGTCTCATTTTAGTGCTAGTGTCTGTACTGGGCAGGGCCCACAGTCCTTCAATTATGGCATCTGCGAACACTCGGCTCTGATGGAGCTGGGAAGTACCTCCAGGAAAGCCTCAGGTGAGCACTTGGGGCGCGGTGGCACCCGGGGTTAACCTCAATTAGCAATAAACCATTTTTTCTACTATTATTTACAAATCCTGGTATTTTAACAAATACATCAACATGGGTGCGGGGGAATCATACAATGGGTAAGAAAATGCCTTGCATGCAGCCCACCCATGTTTGATCCCTGGTACCCCTTATGGTCTGTGATCATTCCCCAAGAATGATCCCTGAGTTCAGGGCAGGAGTAAGCCCTGAGCAAAGGTGGGTGTGACCCCCAAACTAAAATAATAGATAAGCAAAAAACTCCAGTCATTTGAAATTATAGCTTAGAGGTGGATAAATTGATACAATTTCCTAAAACACTGTTTTCCATCATTTTCTATTCCTGTAAAGTTAGGGATGTTTGGTTTTATAAACCTTCTAATGTCAAATTTATACCTATAGTTCCAATCTAGTCTTTGTTTCTTGTGTTGTTTTAATCTAGGGTACTTAAAAAAATGTTCCCTATTAGTATTCTTCATAAATTTTTGCACATGAGTAACAATCACTAGCAAATTCTATCACACTCAATCACCTTTTGTTCACCTCGCTTTCAGAATATGGAATGCTCCAAAATAATCACAGAATCACTTTTTATTGCCTCAATGGTGTCACGATTTCAAGTTTAGCAAACGGCTTGCTGCTCTGCTGAGTCCGATGTGTGCCTGAATATATCTTCCCACAGCAGAAAGACTAACTGCAGAATGTATTACTGTGGGACACTGGGAAAAATGCGAATGAATCTGTATCGATAAATCATGACTTTACCAAGTCTTTATCTCCAGACCTGTGAGACAGATTATCAATCTCATCCGAACCATAGACCAGTTACTGTGTCATTACCCGGGAGAATGCAATTTATGACATTATTCACAGGTTTGTGGCAGGGAAAAAAACTGCAATTTCTAAGCCTTGAATTCACAGCTGTGGAGTGCAGTGGAATGGAGCAATGAAACGGATTTACCCAGGCTGGTGATGTCTCTATTAAAGATGGGAACAGGAAGCAATAGAATCCTCAAACTTCCTCTCTGTGTATTCCTGGGACTTTTATTCACAAAAGACTCGAATTTTCCTTTACCCAGCCTATTTATCTCTCTAACAATGATTAATACTTACTTCTTCCCTAATTTGAAGGCACAATATACGTTTGAACTTCATATCTTCTATGGTATCCTCGAACAAATTTAATAAATAAATTAATAAGATAAAAAGCTACAAATGTTACGCAACTCCTTTTAAAAACTCATTTGCTCCCCTGAGTAGCTGGCGAGATTAAAACAAGCTAAACAGAAATTTAGCTCTTTCTAGATGCGTCCAAAACAATAAATAATATTTTATAAGGCAAAGTAATCAAGGTGGGGAGTTTAATATTATGGATGCCATACTAATTGATGTTACTGTATGATAATTAAATTAAAACCAGCCTTTAGACTGGAGAGATACTACAGAGGTGAAGGCACTGGTTTTGCACACAGCCAATTCACGTTCCATCTCCAGCACCATCTGTGTCCCCCAAGAGAGACCCCTATGATGGCCAGGATGACCCTCTGAGTACTGCCATGTGGAGCTCCAAGCTCCCGGGCCCCAGTTAGTCTTAATGTGGGTAATATTTGAAAAGAGAATGTTGTAAGCAAGTATGGTGGGTTAAATAATCCTCCTCCACCCAATGTCTATCCCTCACCCTCCAGAATAGGTAACTCGGTTACCTACATAGGATTTGATTTTGCGAATGGAATTAAGGCTTTGACTAGCTGGCCTTAAAACAGGCTGACTTCTCTGGATTACTTGGGAAAGTCCAGTATAGTCACGTGACCTCTCAAAATTGGACGAGGAGGATAGAAGATGCCTGAAATATGTGACAAGGAAAGACTTGAAGCACAAGAGAATCCCATATGCTGACTCCGAGGACAGAATAAAGAGGACACAAGGGAAGAAATTCAAGTGACTTCTGAATATCCATATATATAAAGCTGGATGTCAGTTCTATTGTGGCAAGGAATTGAATTCTGCCAACCACTCGGATGAATGAGGAAGCAAGTTCTCCCTAGAGATCCCCGTGAACAAAACTTTTGATGAGACCCTGTCATCACTCTGACCTGCAAGACTGCATGTCGGTTTGGTTTTGTTCTAGCTTTTCCTTTTCAGCTGCTAAATTTGTGGCTATTTGTTTTGGCAGCAGCAGAAAAATCAATATGGTGTGCAACCTGTTATCTAACATTTAATTATGTTTAACTCATGGCACACAATACACTCACAAGGAGTGTCACGTGTTTAGCTTTTTGACAGAGAGATAGTACCAGGTTAGGGCACCTGTCTTGGAGTTTGAGTTGCAAGGATGGTTCAAGTCTCAGCACCAGAAGCACCACAGACGGCCCCTAGGGCAATGCCAATTTGTGGCCCAAAAAGGCAAGGTAGGGTAAGGTAGAGAGAAAAAGAGACACAGCAAGGAGGAGAGAAGGAGAGAGTGAAGGAAAGAGAGATAGTACAGCAAGGAGGGTGTTTATCTCACATGTAGCCAATCTGGGTTTGATCCCTGGCACCCAACACTGTCTCTGAACTCAGACCTGGGAATAATTCCTGAGTACTGCTGGCTTTGACCTCAAAACCAAAAGTCCCCCAAGCCCCACCCCAAAAAATTATACAAAACAATGTATTGGAGTTACGTCAGAATAAGAAGCTCAATCTGTGCTCAGAGCTATGATTAAAAGTTATTTCAAGGGGCTGGAGTGATAGCACAGCTGGTAGGGTGTTTGCCTTTCATGCGGCCGACCTGGGTTCGATTCCCAGCATCCCATATGGTCTCCTGAGCACCACCAGGGGTAATTCCAGAGTGTGGAGCCAGGAGTAAACCCAGAGCATCGCCAGGTGTGACCCCCAAAAAATAATAATTAAAAGTTATTTCAAGAAAGAAATGTTCATGACCGTGGTTGATATAACTCAAATGAACATGCCAGATGCTGAACTTCTGGAGACTAACTAGGAGTTAACTTTGTAACTCACAGCATATATAACATTTAAAAAATATTTAAATGAACAGAGGAAAATGTTAAAATTCCATTTTGATAAAGAGTTTCACTAGGACAGAGGCACATCTTTACATGAAGGTTTATTTCTAAAAGCCATTTCAAAACCACATGTAATAAAAATTACTCTTTTGAAAATATGATTTATTTTATGGCTCCCTTGGGTGGCTGGTGTTTTTAAACCAAGCTCTTTAATTTACGGTCTTAGTGGTGCTGCGGGCCAGGATTCCCCAGGGCTGCTGCTGCCACATTTGCCCACTGAGGATGGCAGTGCTGACCATGGGGCATTTTATCTGGACTGTTCTATGGGAGGCATCTCTGGATCGAAGCAACGCAGAGATTGTGAGTGCTGGATAAACTGGATAGACGATACCATTCATGCTTGATAGAACCTGGTTTCAGAAAACTGCATAACCTACAATTTAGAAATGAATTATAATTGATGTCACCGTAATTATGTTTATGTACAATTATCTTTAGACTGTTTTAACTTATTCGTTCATGCAAAAACATTTTTCCAAGCAATGAATGTGTTCTGGGAACTTCATTAACGTCTAAAGAGAACAGGATAAATAACGGGAGGTATCCTACATTCTCAGGTCTGCACTCTGAAGGAAGGTAGGGGCAGAGAGATGTTCTCATTATGATGTAAATGAACATCACCAGGGTGAGGGCTCCGCAGAGAACTGTGGGAGGAGGGCAGATAAGGTGAAAATTCTCTCATCAGAAATGTCTATTTATTTATTTATTGCTTTTTGGGTCACACCCAGCAATGCTCAGAGGTAACTCCTGGCTCGGCACTCAGGAATTACTCAGGGCAGTGCTTGGGGGACCATATGGGATGCTGGGAATAGAACCCAGGTCAGCCGCGTGCAAGGCAAATGCCCTACCCACTGTACAATCGCTCCAGTCCCTCATCAGGAATTTTTAATTGAATCCCAAGTTCCAAGAGCAAAGTAGAAAGACTTCTCAGTTGAGAGTGCTGAGGAAAGATCCAAAACACTTAAGCCCAAGATTTATGATTTTGTCTAGGTGTCATATCCAAGTACAACTCACACCTCTACAGTCACATTCTACAGTCTCCAGTCACGTTCACAGTTTACATTTTCAGCCCCGGTGAATTCACAGGAGCTAGTCAGCACCCACCACACTGTTCTGCTCCATCCTTTAATGTTCCCACTTGCCCCATTAATGTCTGTTGGCTCTGGCCACAAAATTCTTTTGGTTGGGACATACATCCCTTATGAATGTCGATGTGTAGACCAATTGAATAAATGCCAAAGAACTGGCATGCCAAGAGCCCCTATTACAAAGTCCAGGGTCCTCTTTTCTTGAGCGTATCCATATGAACAAATTTTACAGAAATGCCTTCACTACACCTTTTTGCCCATTCACCTCTCTCAGAAGGCACCAAGCAGGACGCAGGCCCATGAGCGCCCTTTGGATCTTGCTTCAGCTGAACAGTTCACCTCAGGTCTTACAGGGAACACTTGTTCTCTGAGAGGCCAAGCACAGTCATCTGTTAGGAAGGAAAACTTCCTGCAAGCTGGCCATTAGCTGGGCCCCAGCCTCTCCTTACCCTGGCATGCCCAGGCATGCTAAGCCCCTCTGCACATGGCTATGTGGCCCCCTGAAGCAACCCTCCTTGTCCTCTCTCAACAGAACAAATCTTTTGCAGAAAAGGAACATGCAACACGCAAGAAAAACAAAGAACTCAGCCCTGCTCAGGGTGCAAGACCACCTGGCCAAGCACCTGGTATATAATTTTGATGAACAGCACGGAGGCCCATATTCAGGAATTTTCAACCGAATCCCAAAGCAAGTTCCAAGGACAAAGTGCAGACGAAACCTCAGTTGAGAGTGCTGAAGAAAGATCCAAAACAAAAACAAGAAAGAAAGGTGAGAAGAACTGCTAAGATGTGATACGTTGCAACAGTGGAAAGGAAAAGGACCAAAGAAAGAGAAACAGAGACTGAGAATGGTTATTTATACTATTTTATGGATGGGTACGTTTGGAGTTGATTTGCTTTTTCTAACTAGACATGTTCAAATTGGTGTATTCCCAGTCAGAAAACAAACTAGTGGTTATTGTTATGCTTCAACTGTAGCACTGTCTTCCCATTGTTCATCGATTTGCTCCAGCGGGCACCAGTAATGTCTCCATTGTGAGACATGTTGTTACTCTTTTTGGCATATTGAATACGCCATGGGGTGCTTGCCAGCCTCTGCCCTGTAAGCAAGATACTCTTGATAGCTTGCCGGGCTCTCCGAGAGGGAGGGAGGAATCGAACCAGGGTTGGCCACATGCAAGGCAAACACCCTACTGGCTGTGCTATGGCTCCAGCTCTATGCTTCAAGTAATAAGAAAAATATAGAGGCCTTAGCAGGAGGTGAGACATTTGCCTTCCACATATTGTCCACCCCATAAGTTTCATGAGGGGTACCTTGAGCACAGAGCCAGGATGCCTGGGCGCTGTCGAAGGAGAAAGAGAGGGAGAGAGGGAGAACGGAAGGATGGAAGACATATAAAAAATAGAATCACTAAAAGAAAAAATAGAGCCAGCTATATGTAAAACATGTAACTAGAATACCAAAAACTTTAAAATAGCAGCTTACAACCAAAGTCACTCTCATAGAGTCACTAAGAAATCTAGAAAATCTTTTGAAATTACAGAGCTTTAGAATTCTGGCACTGAAAACAGTCAAGTTCTGCAGCTAGGGTCAACTCTTGTTTCTTTCTTTGCCATTATTTAGGAAATCAGTCATAGTGAGCCAAAGGCGATGTTTTATCTAAGGGGTGGAGGTGGGGCGAATGTGTCTTGGGAGCAGTAAGAACATCATTTCAATTACTTGGTGTGATTTTTTCAGTATATAATTTTGTTGAACAAAAACTGTTACATACTAATAAGTGACTTTTCTACCTAGCATCACACCCAAGAGCCCCCATCTCAATCAGAAAATAACCAGTGTTGGAGCTTATTGCTTTCTATTTGTTTAAATCATTCATCATTTATAGATGCATCTCTTGCTTACATATTGTTTAGTTTTGCTTGTGTTTAGCATTCTAAAAATCCTTTTTTTTTAGCAAAGGGGTGTGTGTGTGTGTGTGTGTGTGTGTGTGTGTGTGTGAGAATCCCTTTCTTCTGGGAGCGGGCACCTAAGAAGTGCCTGGGGGAGTTCCAGGGCTACTCCCATTGATATTTAGTCAGGCCAGTGGATAGGATCAGAGACGAGGTGCTGCTGGCTGATTCCTTAAGAGACTGGGCCTCCAGAGCTAGGGGTGCTTGGGAACTACTCACTTCTTCCATTCAAAAGTCCATTTCAAGATCCATGTATATCTTTCACATGGCCTTGTCTCACACTACTGCATGAGACTCAATTCCACAAATGCATCACAATTACCCATTTCACGGAAGGTTATTGGCATTGCTTTCAGAATTTTTCTTTCATAAGTAATGGTGCTAAGACTTTTTTTTTTTTGAGACACATTTTTGGGAATTTCTCTAGAGTATATATTGAAGGGTTGAGCTGATTGATGGGTTATATGGTAAATGAATATTCATTACTAGATACTGTTGAGTTGTTTTCCAAAGTGGATGTGTCATTTTACATTGCCATCTCAGTGTCTCAAATTTTCTACTCATCCACAGGCTCTGGAGAGCCTGTAGTTTTAAAGTGTTTTTCTCTTAGAGCACACCGACCATTTCAGTATTCATTTCCATTTCCCTGATTACCAAAGTTGAATATATTTTCATATACTTATTAATCACTGGGAGTTTTTTCCATTTTGAAGTACTTACCCCAATGAGAAAAATGTCTTTTTCTCATTTCATATTATTTTACAAATGTATTTAAATATTCAAAATCAATTCTAATTTTTTGTGTGATAAAATATATATTCCTTTTGCCTAAATTCACAATACATTAACCTGCAAAAACTAATGCCAACACAGACAGACAAAATATGCGCTCCTTGCTTTGTACTACTGATATCGTACTTAAGTAAAAGAATTTTTTTTTACTGAATTTTTTAAAATCTTGCGGTGCCGAGTAGCAAACCCAGGTCCTCACACAAGCCAGGCATCACCAAATCGCTGAAGCACGCCCCAAAGGAGAGGAATTTCAGGCTTCTCTTTGGACTTGGATTGGAGTACCTTGCAGACCATGATTTAAAGGAGAGTGTCTCAATTATTTAGGCACTCTGCATTACACAACAGTGCTCTATTTACTACATAAATGTATCCTGGTATGTGGCAGCTGGAATAAAAGTGGGTTAAAAAAATTTAATTGGTTTTGGAAAAATATAGTTACAGCTTAACTAATGGCTTACATTAACTAAAGAACTCCGAGCTTAAATACTACTAATATGAAGCTGGTCTCTGACAAAATATTTTAAGGTTAAGCTTTCCTAAGGAATGTGATCTGGCAGACTTTCCATTTGAACAATAGTGCATTATTTGCCTTCTAAACATCTTTGCATGCCTCTTTGAAACCTGCAGAAAATAGGAACCATAAGTACTTAACATAGCTAACGCACTTATAAGCAAACACTGGAACTATGTAGTAGAATTAGGTGTGAACTGTGAGGAGAATGTGTCACAGCTGGCGTGATCCTGCTTGTCTGGGGTTTGGTAACTTTATGAGTGCTAATACTGCCATGTTTCTAAATATTACACTATTTCTAAGGAAAGGTTTGACGAACCAACCTCAGCTTGACTTAAGATATAAATCCTGAAGAATATCTGAAAGTAAGGAGTCACAAATTAGACATTGTTTAAACAGGTTTACAGAGTGGAAGAGATACACCGTCCCTGGCTTATGTGCTTGCTGTTCCCTTTACACCACTGGAGTAAAGGGATCTTGGGGCTGGAGTGATAGTACAACAGGTAAGGCGTTTGCCGTGCATGCAGCCAGTCCAGGTTCGATTCCCAGTATTCGGTCCCCCAGCACCACTAGGAGTAAATTCTGAGTGCAGAGTCAGGAGTAAACCCTGTGCATTGCTGAGTGTGACCCACGATCACGATCACAACTATCCTGTTCTTCGTCGATTGACTTGAGCAGGCCCCAGTAACGTCTCCTTCGTCCTAGCCCTGAGATTTTTTTAAAAGTGCCATATTCAAGGCTCTTTCAGG
>JAOXYA010112481.1:0-10628 GCA_028565675.1 Sorex palustris | reverse complement strand
CTTACTATTCTCAGT
Source organism: Sorex palustris (assembly GCA_028565675.1). Lineage (NCBI taxonomy): Eukaryota > Metazoa > Chordata > Mammalia > Eulipotyphla > Soricidae > Sorex > Sorex palustris. The sequence goes on along the minus strand of JAOXYA010112481.1, from coordinate 10,613 downwards.
AGATTGCCAGGCTCTCCAAGAGGCATGGAGGAATCTAACACAGGTCGGTCTTGCGCAAGGCAAACGCCCTACTCGCTGTACCCTACTCCAGTCAAACTGTATGTGTGCAACTGTATGTGTTTATGTATCTCTGTATGTGTATATATGTGTATATATTTGTGTATGGGGTCTGTCCCTCGGCACGTGACTCGGGTGTCTTCACAGCGTGCACAGGGCAGTCAGACATTCACATCCCTGCCCGGACGCAGCAGACACAGACAGACAGACGGACAGACTTGAGACAGAGCGAGCGTCTCTGGGCTGTGGGTGTGCTGGGGGGCGGGGGAGGGGCTTCCTCCTTGAATTGCCTGACCCCTCCCTGCTGTGTTCGGTCACGGCCACTCCCGACCTGGGGCAGCAGCTGGCCAGGATCTAGGGAGCCTCCAGCCCACACTGGTCACCCCCAGCTCCTCCCCCTGTGTCCCCCTCACCTCCTGCCCAGGCTGACCTCTCGATCCAGAACGTTCTGTCTTCACAGCTGGGCATAAAAGCCCCACACTGGCCGTCCCCGGCCCATCCCCGGCCCATCCCTGGCCCATCCCTGGCCCGTCCCTCTGTGTTCCCGCCCTCCTCCACGGGGCTGCTCCTTTCCCTGATGTTGCTTCTCCATGGAGCCAGCCCTCACAGGCCCCCTCCTCCAGGGAGCCACCTTGGGTGACCCTCCCGGGATCTTATTTCTCTGTGCTCAGAGAGGGAGTGCTCCCGTGTCTCTCTGCAGGAACGGTGAGCGTTTCTGCCTTTGCTTTGGAATCTGGTCACCCCAGATTCGCACACCAGAACTGTGTGTCTTCTGAGTTCACTCAGCTCCCCCACCAGGCACTGAGAAAGTGCTCACTGGTTGGTAAGGATTTCCCCCATCACCCCCCTATACACACACACACACACACACACACACACACACACACGCACACACACGCACACATACTCACAACACACCCTGACTCTCAAGGTCACCCGCAGACCCCAACGAGTGTCCACGGGCCAAGTTGCCACAGATTTGCAGTTCCTGTCCATGTCCTGGGCTCCCTGAAGCAAGCCAACAGGCTGTGGGGTGGGGCGCAGGCACAGCCCTGCAGCCCTGAGCGCCCCCCACAGCCACCAGGAACCCTCTTTAGCCCCAGGCCCTGCTTGTGAGTTGCTCCTTTGAGGGGTCTCGCTGCAGGGGTGAGGCCTCTGGGGACAGCCCACACCCTGCAATTCCTCCATGTTGTCAGTCTAGCAGCCCAAGCCTGGGCGAGTCACCGCAGCCCTCCAGACCTGGGTGTTCCTATCCATAAAATGGGTCTCCGCCACCTCTGCCTCTTCTCTGCAGTGAAGGTCGCAGACCCACGGTGGGCTTTGGAGACCCCGAGGTGGGCAGGGACCCATGTGCGGGGATATTCTCTTAGGGCGGGACCTGTTTCTTTCCCACTACTGCCTGCCTCCCCGTCTTCCCTCTTCACCATCTCCAGTCGGGAGTGGGGGGCCCACATGTCTCAGCAAGGGAGATGGGAGGGGGGGAGGGAAGAAAGCCAGGCAAGGCAAGCCTTGGGGAGCCGTCAGAGATGCCGGCCACTTTGCAAATGTGTTCTGTGGCTCTTAGCAGGCCACGCCTCAGAGGGGAGAGTTCCAGAGCAAGTTTGCCCCCATGGGGTCCATGTCACCCCCGAAACACGATGCTCGGTGTGTGGTGGAGGCCTCTCCTGGGGAGGGAGAGGGCGAGCCCCACGTTGAAACGGGCTGGACACCCCCCCACCACACACACACACACACACACACACACACACACACACGCACGCACGCACCCACGCACCCACGCACACACAGACTCAGCACAGGGGTTGCAGGCTGACAGGCCCCCTCGCTGCCCCGCCTTTGGTCTGAGGGCTCTGCATGGTGTGCGATGTAACAGGCGTTTGGGAGACGGAAGGGAACGAATAAGGGCCTACGTGGCTCTTTCTGTGCCCGCGTTACGCACGGACTGTCCGTTTTGTGGCCCCTCGTCCCCCGGACCTAAGGGGTAGGCACAGTTATTTGTCAGTCTGTTCTACAGAGAGAGAATTCGAGGCGCCGGCTAGCGAGCGGGTCGTGGAGAATCAGGCTAGAGCAGATGAGTGGAGGAGAGGACGAGGGCCACGGCGGGAGATGAGCCCTCCTGCCTGGCGGGGCAGAGGTCCTGCTGTTTGTGGGCCACCCCTAGAGGTGCTCGGGGCTCACGCCTGGCTCCGCAGTTAGGGGTCACTCCTGACTGGGGTCGGTGCAGGCCGGCCCCGCGTGTGGCAGCTTCCTTCCACTCTGTATTGTCGCTTCCGCCTGGACTCCCTGTTTCAGGGGGGTCGGGGCTGGGACCAGGAGGGAGCACAGAGCACTCTCGGGTGGTCTGATCCCTGCACCCCAGGGTCCCCCAAGCACCACAGGGCGTGTCCTGGAAGCCCCTGGGCACCCTGCATGGCAGTTCCCGAGCAGTGCCACGTGCGAGACCCTGGCACTGAGCTGAGCACCCGGCTGGCCGGTGACCCCTGTGGGGGCTCCCCGACTTCCTGAGCGTCGCTTGGGAGGCTCCTGGTTTTTCAAAACTAAATAAACTGGGGTGGGGATGCCAGTGCATCCTTCTCCCTGCCAGACTTGTGGGTCGTGGGGGTACCAGGGAAGGTCGTAGACTTCCTGTTTGAGCCTTCACAGTCTCCTGGGCGGGGGCCCGAGCCATACATAGCATAGAGGGGCGGGCACTCGCCTTGTATGTGCCCAACCTGGCATTCCATGGTTCGAGTCTCACCCACTCACCGTGAGCCCCAGCTATGTCCACACCGCCAGGAGTGACTCCTGAGGGCAGAGTCAGGAGTAACCCCAGAGCATCACCGGGTGTGACCCCTCCCCCCGCCTCCTGTCCTGGCCTGGGGTCCAAACCCGAGCCCAGAAGCTGAGTGTCCTGAAGGAGCCAGCGCTGCACACAGCACCCGAGGCTGGTCAACAGTAGCAGTTCCCGGTGCCACCAGACGGGGTGGGGTGGGGAGGAGACAGGGGGTGGAAACACTTCCTGTGACTCCAAGAAGATGGTGATTCAGCAGCTCATCACTGCTGCTTGGACCTTGAGCTCTGGCCACCGGAATCCTGGCGGGTGGGTAACAGCTTCCAGCATCAGCTCAGGGAAGAAGCAAAGTGTGTGTGAGTGTATGTGTGTCTGTGTGTGGTGTGTTTGTGTGTGGTGTGTGTGATGTGTTTGTGTATGTATGTGTGTTTGTGTGCGGTGTGTTTGTGGTGTGTGTGGTGTGTTTGTGTGTGGTGTGTGTTTGTATGTGTGTGGTGTATGTGTTTGTGTGCGGTATGTTCGTGTGTGTGGTGTGTTTGTATGTGTTGTGTGTGTTTGTGTGTGGTGTGTTTGTGTGTGGTGTGTATGTTTGTGTGTGTGGTGTGTTTGTATGTGTTGTGTATGTTTGTGTGTGTGGTTTGTGTGTATGTGTGTGGTGTGTTTGTGTGTGGTGTGTTTATGTGTGGCGTGTTTGTGTGTGTAGGTGTGTGTTGTGTGTGTGTGTGTGTGTGTGTGTGTGTTGGGGAGTTGCGGGGGTGGGTCCAGGCCAGGGCTGGCTGCTGGGCCGCAGGGGCAGTGCAGACCGCCCCCCCTCAGTTCTCCTCCCTGCCACGCCTGGTATGTGAGGTGGGAGAGGCCCAGCCAGGCCCTTGAGCTGCTTCTCCACATACTCAGCAGCTCAAAATACGCCAGGGCTCTGCCGAGGAGGTGAAGGTGCCTGTGGGCTGGAAGCTCCCGGGAAGCTCCCTGTGGGGGTGACCGAGGGCTGGATGCCGTGTGCCCTGGGGGTGCCTGCCTGTTGCCCCCCCCCAGTGTCTGCTCTGTGACCCTCACCCCAGTGTTTGTGTGGTGCCCTGCTGCAGGGAGGATGGGGTTCGAGTCTCGCCCACTCACCATGCGCCCCGACCATGTCCAGCTGCTTCTCAGAGCTCTGTGACCCCTGACCAGACACGTCAGCTGGGGACAGCACTGCTGAAGGCCCAGGGGTTCTGGAAACTTCCATGCCCCCATATGCATGCATTTTTTTTACTGAGTATCGAGTATCGGGTATCTTAGGGGTGCCGTGGGGGTGATGGTGAGCGGCGTTGAGCTTGAGCTGAGCGCCCCTGGGGTCCCTCTTGCCTCCAGTCAGGGCTGTAGTTGAAGGGATGGAAGTGGGTGGCGGCCCAGAGCTGCTGCCTGCTTCTGAGTTTGTGGGAGTTCCCAGAAGATCCTGTGGGCGACGGGCCCACTGACCAGGCCTGGCTCTTAGCACCACCCTAACTCAGATGACCAGCCTGCCCCCTAAGGGCCCCAAACCATCCTGTCCACCTGCTGCCCCCATAGATGACCGGCTTACATCCCGCTCTTCCCAAGGCTGTTGACAGGTCAGAGTCTTGGTGGCTGTACCCCAGTGTCCACAGCACGGTAGCCGAAGCAACTCCTCGGGACCCCCCAGAGAGCGGCCCCCAGCCCTTGCACCCCTCCTTGCCTGCCCCATCCGGCTCCCTCTGCAGAAAGGCTGGAATTTCCTCCTCAGGAGTGGCAAGTTTGGGGCCACACGGCGCCCTGTGCTGGGGATCTCACGGAGGACCAGGCATGTCGTGGGCACCCAGGAGATGGCAGCCCAGCTGGGCCCCCCGGTGGGGAGAAACCCAAGGGAACTCGCTGGGCCCTCTGCTCCTGCGGGGACTCCTCACGTCCAGCCCCTCCCCACACCCACCAGGCTTCGGAAATGCCCCCCACCCCATCCACTTGGCTGGTTCTCAGCCCAAATCAGGAAGAATTAAAGAGCCTCAGTGGGGGTGGGGGTGGGAGTCTCACCCCTCATCCTGGCTCCAGGGGCATCACCAGGGAGCTTGACAGGTGTCCACCCCCACAGCCCGGCCAGCCCCCAGCTCAGAATCTGAATCTCCAGGCCCGTCTCCATGAACCTGCAGCCCCAGAAGCCGCTGGGCTTCCAGATCCATGAGCAGACAGGCCATTGCAACCTTTCTGCACCCTGATTTCAGTATTCTCCGTATGTGTGTGTGTCTGCGTACGTGTGTGCATGCGCACGCATGTTTGTATGTGTGTATGTGCGCACATGTGTGTGTGAGCGCGCGCGCTGTGCCCAGGAGAGGGGGGCTCATGGTGCTCCTCTCTCTCCAGGAGTTTCCAGAGGGTGAGTGGGGGGGGGGGGTCTTTCCTGAGCACTAGCACAGCCTGGGAAGGTCCCTTGAGACAGATGGGAGAGGCCCAAGGCGGGAGAACGGGCTGAAGGAGTTGGTGCTGGGTCCCAGCCAATAGTACAGGGAGCAGGGCACTTGCCATGCAGACCCCCGACCCTGGATGCCATCCTTGGCACTCGATATGTTTCCCTGAAGACCACCGGGGCGATCGCGGAGTGCGGGGCCAGGAATAAGGCCTGAGCATCATTGGGTGTGGCTCCCCCTCCCAAAACAACATCAAAAAGGAAGTTAAAAAAAAAATAATCCTGCACTGTGGCTTATGGGGGCTGGGGCTACCAGCGCGGGTAACTCAGGGGCTTGCAGGCTCCCACAGGAACCTGTGCTAGTGGGAGATTTCCTGCCTTGCTGACTGACCTCAGTTACCCCACTGACCTCCCCACCCCAGGTTCCCAGCCTGACCCACCAATAGCAACTGTAGGCTACAGTCGGGCGCGGTGGGAGGGACTCAGTCCCGTGCTCTCAGGGCGCAGAGAGACCCAGAGTGGCACATCTGTAATTGCTAGGCTGCTAGAGTCAGCCAGACCAAGGGAGACCCGGGGAGGGGGCCACCTGCACTCCCGTAGGATGCAGAACCCCGAAGGGCCAAGGCAGGACCTGGGCTCCAGCCACCCGCTGGCGGGGCCTCAGTTTCCCCCAGGAACCCAGTGCCTGAGGACTTGCCTGGCCTTCCCGGGTTAGCCTAGGATCTGGAAGACGGGCCTTGAGTTAACCCCCTCACCTGCCCACATGCTCCTTCCAAGAGCAATCTGGAAGCTCTGCTGATTATGCTTGGCTTCTCTGCTTGGAGATCCCCAGTGCCACAAGCCCATTCCAGCCACACCACTATTAAGCTGCCCGGCAGGTATTGTTAATTTAGTAGACACAGGGTTTTATGTTTATCTGCTGTTCTTACTGCTGCCTGGTGGATATTTATTTGATCCTTTCATCAATGCTGGCTGGGTAGGGAGATGCCACAACTACTGATTAGCCATCTACAGACATAGCCCAATGCATCGTATATGATCAACTTAAAGTACCTGACCTAAGGAGAATTAAACCAGTCAAACGCAAACAAGTGTTCCGGCTGGTATTATATAAGAATGGGGGGAAATGACCTTGCCCAGGCACTTCCCCCCAAAACAGGGCACCTAAATCTCTTCTTGTCAAAGTCACCACTACCAGTTAGGACAGTAACTCTGATTTTTACAAATATTCTCTGGTCCCTATCTCTACCGAGTGTTAAATTAATTGTACTTCTGTGTGTAACTTTGCCAGCTCACGTATTTCTCTTCACTTACTCAGCTGCGGATCTGACACTGCAAAAATACATAATCCTGACAAAGCAAAGATGCCTTCCATGACCCCTTTTTTAAGTACAAGTACAATAAAACAGTGAAGTAATTATGACAGCAGGTGGTGCTAGAACAAAAGGAAGAGTAAACTCAAAGGTAAAGGAAACTTCCTGATAAACACTGGTCCAAGCACAAGCATCTGATTCTAAAAGGTCATCAAAGAAATTGGTGCCAACCTTATGGCTCCTGCAGCCTAGTAACACTAGCAAAACAAGCACGCAGAACATCTGGAACTTGCCTTAGGTGCCTCTAATTCTGGGTTCCTAACTCCCACCCACAGAGAGAAAGCCAGTGCCCAAGGCAGCACCCAGGGACAAGCAAACTAGCATTTCCAAGGTCAACTGCAGACAGGCCTGTTTACAGCAACTAGAGGTACAGCAGCTGAAGTTAAGAGGCTTACCCTCTGGCTTGCCCAATACCCTGCAAAGAACTAGTATACCAAATCAACTACAAGACATGAAAATCCTACAGGTGTGGCTCCAAATTATCCAGTGACATTTCAAATGGAAGCAAATATTCTAGAATTCCCAGAGGTGATTTTAAGTTGGTTAAACAACTTGGAGGAAAAGCCTACCATACCAATCACTACACTTGCAGAGAAGTAGCAAGCACAAAACAAATATAGACAGCACCACTTTGCTTTAGCAAGGGCTTTGATTTGAATAGTCACAGAAACATTCACAAATGAAAATGATTATGCTTATCATTTCTTGCCTATGATAGATTGATAGAATCTCTGAAAAGTAAAATCGCCTCTGAACTTAAGGCTAACTTACAGTCACTACACTTACTATACGACTATACATTACCACAGGAGTTTACTAGTAAGCATGTGGAATGTGGTTACCGTGACTTAGGTGCATGAATAGATCTTAAATACAGTACAAAACAAAAAGATGTAAAAGAAAAAAAAACTCACAAACAACTTTGATGTTACTTAAATTTTAAGTAATAGATACAAATGCTGGAGCAATAGCACAGCGGTAGGGCGTTTGGCGTTTGTCTTGCGCGCCACTGGCCTGGCCGGACCGGGTTCGACTCCTCTGCAGCTCTCGGAGAGCCCAGCAAGCTACCGAGAGTATCTCACCTGCACAGCAAAACCTGGCAAGCTACCCAAGACGTATTTGATATGCCAAACACAGTAACAAGTGTCACAGTGGAGACATTACTGGGCCTGCTCAAGCAAATCGATGGACAACGGGGAGACGGTGACAGACCATTAGGATAGAATATGTAAAATTACTCTTTAGTTAAATTCTTTGACTTTCTAAAATTCCACTGTATCCGTTAAATTTTTGCTTCTACTTCTTCTCCTTCACACTAACCCATGATCCTCAGTGTTTGTGTAGTAATTCCATGCATGCATTGTGTAGCAGAAAAATATAGCTTTCACTTAAAATACAGTTTTTGCTTCTTAGAACACTTCATTTTTAGCATGTCTTTTTTTTCACTGTTTTCTATAATGTGTGTTGGTCATTAAAAAATTCTATTTTACCTTTTTATCCTCCTCCTTACCCTCTTCCTCTTCCTCCTCCTTCTCCTCCTCCTCTTTCTTTTATCTTCTTATCCTTCTCCTTCTGCTCCTTCTCCTTCTTCTCATCTTGCATTGCCATGTTAAAAATAAATTATTCATGATTGGGTTTCAAGGGCACAATATTTGATCACCAGCATGTTCACCAGCGACTACTTCCTTTTATCAATGTGCCAATACAGAACTCTCCACACCCACCATCCTCACCAGCCTAATCTCTGGCCTACACTCTATTTTTCCTTTTTTTTTAACCTTTAAGTAGTTTGGTTTACAATACAGTTACTGCTAGGGTATCATGCAAATCACTTTACCTAACCTTTCAGATCCCAGTCCGCTTCCAGAATCAAGTACTTTATTTTTAAGGAGGATTTAGTTTCACTGCAACATTGAGAAAGTCCAGAGATTTCCCATAAAACTTTCTCTCCCCCACCATCTGTAGGCCTTTTGCTTTTGTGTAGTTGGTGAATCTACAATGGCACGTCATAACCACCCAAAGTCCAAAGTGCCAAGTAACATAGAAGTTTAATGTTGCTTTTATGTTAAACATCTGACATCTTTTTTTTATTAAATGTTTAAAAATCTTTTCTGTGCTATTGCCCAGCTTAGTTTGTTAGGTCCTATAGAAAACTTGACATAAACTGAGTAACCTAAACTATTGTTTCTTACTCTAAGGACAAAATTAAAATGTTTATAAAAACGTTCTGTCTCATGGAAGCACTGGGCAAGGATCAGTTCTGTGATGGTTTCCATAACTTCTGTTAGATCTTTGATTGGGGCCAACACAATTCCAGTCATAAGGCATTTTCTCTGTCTCAGTGGAAGTTTTTCCATGCTCTTCGTTCATAGAAGCAAGCAGTTATTCTCAAGTAGAGCTAACTAATACTCATGAATTTAAACAAGGTAACTGATTTTAAGGCTCAAAAAATTTTGCAATGTTGAATAAGTAAACCTATATAGAACTTTAATGAATATAATTGCTATATCACAGTATATTATTTCCTTCATCAAATAATTATTTGATCATAAATGATTGATCAAATAATTATTGTTTGGAAACATATTTGATCACAGTGTACTCAAGTTTTTGTCCTCAGTCAGTGATTATTGAAAACAGAGGACTGGGATGAGACAACTAAATTTGTAGAAAGCTTATTTGAATAAAGGAAGAATAGCTAGAGCATCAGGAATCATTAAGTAGTAAGTCCAAGAAAGGTGAAAAATATTCTCTTTTTACACTCTTTTTTAGTAGGTGAGGGGTGAACACTCTATTGGGCCTGCAAGATGGCAAGATAAAGGGGCTGGGACAGAGAAAAATGTTTGAAAGTGTTATTTTCTGGATACTCTGGGTGCAAACCCTAGGCCAATACTCATACATTTTTCTCTGGGGTCATTCTGTTCTTTCTCATTTAACCCTATCTAATTTTCTCTTGCTCCTCTATTGCTCAATTAAGATTAACCCATTTTTCCCTATAACAATATAGTTTTATTCTAATGCTTTCGATTTTTGTTTGAGTGAGATCTGTAGAGTTTAGTCATTTCTATTTTATGTTTTCTCCTATTTTCAAATTTCACTGATATATACATTTTGAAAAATTTATCAAAAGGCTTCTTTCAAACCCTTATTATTCCTCATTTTTATCAGAATTTTTTAAATGTTTGCTAAAAATGAATCACATGCTATTTTCATCTGCATTACCCTGGATATTGTAAAGGAGAGTTCAAACCTACATAATTCTAGGGATTTGTGTTGATTCTTGAAATACCTAATTTAAACCCTTAATACATTGAAATATTTCTTTTTTAAAATATACAATTCCTAGATAGTAATTTTATTGCCTTAGGTCAATGAAATATAAGTTATTTTTAAAACCTGTATTTTAAATAGATAAAATAATTGCATTGGATTTAAAATATACATATTATTTTTTGTAAGGTTTATAATTACTGTGTAACTTTTAATTTATTTTATTTTTTGTGCTGCTGGGAATTGAACCCAGTTTCTCACAATTACAGAACATTCTCTAGCCCTGAGTTATATTCCCAAACTGTGTAAAATTTAAAAGATCGTTTTTCTGTAATGTGCTGTAAAAAATATCCTCATATATTTCCATTTAAAAATTTTATACCTGAATTTTTATATAAGGTGCTAAAGAATCTTCTCAAAAAATCTCTTTTCGAATGCACTAGAACTAAAAGAATCATAAATTGTCTTAACATTAACCACAGTAGGAACTGAAACACATTGAATTCAGTAACGGTTATTTATTTGCAGAAATATTTGAAATATCTAGGTTCCTGTAATTATCACTCAACAGCCTGAGTAAAGATTGGTCTCATATTCTAAATGCTCATTACAGTCTCTCCCAGGCAATGAGTGAACACTAGCACATACATACACATGCATGCACGCATGCATGAACACACAGACACATACACACATGCACACACACATAAAACCACAACCACATGTATACATACACATGCACGCACACACA
>JAOXYA010112439.1:0-10629 GCA_028565675.1 Sorex palustris | reverse complement strand
GTTGTTTATGGGATCTGCTCGAGCAGGCACCAGTAACATCTCCGCTGTGAGAATTGTTACTGTTTTTGGCATATCAAATATGCCACGGAGAGCTTGTCAGGTTCTGCCGTGCAGGTGGAACACTCTCGGTTGATTACTGGGCTCTCCAAGAGGGGTGGAGGAATCAAACCTGAGTCAGCTACATACAAGGCAGACGCCCTACCCACTGTGCTATCACTCCAGCCCTGCCCAAGAAATAAAAGCCAAAAATAAGACCACTGGAGTGATAGCCCAGCCGGGAGGGCCTTTGTCTTGCACACAGCTGACTCGATTTGCATCCCTGGCACCCCACATGGTCCCCTGAGCACTGCCTAAGTACAGAGCTAGGAGTAACCTTTGAGTATCGCCAGTGGGGCTCAGACAATTAAATTAAATTTAAAAAGCAAATTAAAAGAATGTGGGGGCTTATAGGATGTGGTGGTCAAGTGCCTGCGTTGCATGTGTGAGGAATTGGGTCTGATCCCCACCACCACTGAACAAAAAAGAAAAAAAATATTGGTCATCATGCCTTTTTTAACCGAGACTTATGATGGATAAGATCAAAGGATCCCAAATGAGAATGTACCAGCCACTGTCTTTTACTGATTTGACTGGCAAGAGAATTGGTCCCGACACCAATTGTACAGTTTGCTGGAGGATCTTACTCAGGTCGCCTTTGCCCTCAGAGGCTGTGTTTCCATCTCTCAAAATACGGGTGCTTTGATGTTGATCTGGGGGGCAGGGAGAAGCATCACAGGGATATTGTAGGGGTGAAATAAGATCAAATATATCAGAGGACTCTGTCAGGGAAAGACTATCATGTTATTTTCCAGGGACAGGGAATCTACTACAGCATGAAGGAAAAGAGGAACCAGATCTTTTCTCTGAGTGACCTCTGGGACTCTGTTTGAAAGTCTTCAGAAAGAAACTGTTCAAGCAAAGACATAGAAGGAGTCCCCCAAATGTTTGACATACAGTATCAAACTGAGTCGCCTGTTTCTCAGAAGTCTGAAGTGATTTTCAAGGTTATTGATGGTGTTATTGAAGTCACAATGAACTGGGGCTGGAATACAGAGGGTAGTGCATTTTCCTTGCATGAGGCCGACCTGGGTTGGATCCTTGGCATTCCATATGGTCCCCTGAGCACCACCAGGGGTAATTCCTGAGTGCAGAGCCAGGAGTAACCCCTGAGCATCGCCCAGTGTGACCAAAGAAGGGAAGAAAGAAAGAGGAAGAAAGAAGAAGGAAGGAAGGAAGGAAGGAAGGAAGGAAGGAAGGAAGGAAGGAAGGAAGGAAGATGAAGTCACAATGAACCTAAGGACGAAATCAGATCAAGGAGCTGGTCCCACTCTTGAAACTTCAGAGAAGATGCTCGATTGCATACGAAGGTCCAGCAGGCAATGTTGGTAAGCGCTTGGCAGGGTGTCTGCATTCCCACTGCATTTCGGCAGGGTCCTCTGTGCTCTTATGATGTTTCCTTTTCACCCATTACAGGGGCAATGCAGCGGAGTACGCAAAATTTGAAACCCTGACCTGCCTGGGAAGCGGTTATGTTTCCAAGGTTATGAAGCCCTTCAAGAAACTGTATGCAGCTGGGATGTCAGGGACAGGATCCCGGCCAGGGACCAAGGCACGAAAATAGCCAAGTTGCAAAGATGAAAATGGGCCCTGAAGTGAAAAAATGGGTCTGAAAAATGACATGGAACTTGTTCTTGTGTCATGAAGGGAGATCAGGGTTACAGTGGTTGAGGCGGGGGGGTGGCGGGGGTACAAAGAGGTCTTTGAGTGTGTGTTTGCAGTAAAGAACTGAGAATTGAAAACCAGATGCTGGCGTGGAGGACAGAGGTGCCCAAGAGTGGCCAGGCCTTCCTCTGCACATCCAAGTGGCGCATAGCTGTGGTCCCTGTGTGGACAAACCCAGCCAGGCATACTCATGCTGGTCATTTGCTATAGCCACTGACCCAGCACCAGGCTCTGATACTTTAATGCTTTTGTTTTTGTTTGGGGGATCATACCTAGCCGCCCTCAGGACTTACCCTCAGCTTTGTTCTCAGAAATCACTCCTGGTGGGTACCAGGGGTCACACCCAGGTTTGACACATGCAAAGGAAATGCCCTCCCCTCCACGCTATACTATTGCTCCAGCCCCAAGCTGCAGTTAACATTAATTAACTCTATTAATTTTTATATTGTAACTTTCTTTCCTCCATCAATGCCAGTCTCTGATGGACACCTTTAACTGCAAATCCTCTCTGTGAAATATTCCAAGTCAGGCACTGATGGTTAAGTCAATAATTTGCAGAAAGCAATAGAAATAGATAATGATGATTCATCACACATGAAACTTATCACCGAAGACATGGAAATTATGGCTCCTGGTACACTGCTTTCCCAGCCATCTCCAAACACTATCTCCAGTTCCCTTGGGTCTCCAAAACCTCCCCCTTACTATTCCCCATCAAGTAGGGCTGAGCCCACCCGTCCCTGTCCCCCGCCCCCCACTACCTGGGCAGGCTAGTGATTTCTCAGCTGTAGAGAACTGGGCAGAAATCATTTGTCATAGGACCTTCAAGGTGAGAGTATAATAAAAAAAAAAAAACAATTCAGAAGCTACCTATTCTTCTCTCTTGGAAAATGTGCCCTTGGCCACCAATCACTGTGAGATGGAATAAACACAGGCCCCGGGGGGAAACTTCAAGGAGGCTCTAACCAGTGACCCCGACAAGGTCTCTGCCAACAGCCACTGTCAGCGGCCAAACACAGATCCAGAAGAGCCAGATAATGATTCCAGCTTTCAGCTCTCGGGACTGTCAGCCAAGGCCTGCGACGACAGGATTTACAGGAGTTCCTGTCAGCCACCCCTGTCCCAAATGAATCCTGCAGCCATAAGGATGATGGTCGAGGGCCAGAAAGATAGTGCAGTGGGTAGGGCACACGCCAACCCCAGGGAGATGCTCAGCACCACAGCTATTCCCCTGAGCCCCCCAGGAGCCATTGCTAAGCACAAAGCCAGGAGGAAGCTGGGAGCACCTCTCGGTGCTCAGACACACAAAAAAATGTGACCCAGACACACAAAGAAATGCCTCTGGGGGCTTTAGACAGCTCTTGCACCAGAAGATCTCAGTGCACCTTCAGCTGATCACCTGCTCAAGAATCACAGGTAGATTTTTAAAACCAAGCCCAAAATCCATATGAAGTTCCTTGCAATTTCTCTCAGAAACACTCAGGGAAAGGGGTGGAGCAACAAATAGTACAACATGTAGGGTGCTGGCCCTGCACACACCTGACCAGGGTTCAGGCACCCTATGGGGATAAGGGATCATTTCTGAGCCTACCAGATGTGGCCCAAATACAAACAAAAATGCTCAGGAAATTAACCCAAGAGTCACCTGAAAACCTCTGCTTGTGCCTTTGTAAACCTACTGAAATGATTTCTTCTAAGAAAATAATGACTGAAAAGTTGGAGCCCAGTAACCCTAACTCTGAGTCAGACACTTGGTCTTCTTCACCCATACCTCAGGGGACAAAAGAGCCACTTGGTATTTTCTCCCAAATAATTGTGAGTGTCCCATTTCCCTTTGAATGGGCTGCAATAATAAGAGAGAGTCCCTGAATTAATCAGCAGGAATCTTCACAGCATCTGGAAGCCCACAACTACCAAGCAGGCAGCCACTGGTCATTCCCCTTGGGCCAGTCACGAGGAGCTGGCAACACCCTTGTATAAGCTGGGGTTAGGGGGTCCCTGGTTCCTGGGCCAAGCCCAGGGCAAACCTAGGGGGCTGTGCCACCAGCAGCACAAGCTCTGCCTCTGCCCCCTGACCTTCCCTGAAGGGAGTGGGGTCCCTGGAGACAAACCACATCCCTTCACAGAATGCACGGACAGAGAAAGTCTGGGAATGACAGCCTCCTGCCCCAATCTCAAAATTTTCATTATTTCAACTACCAATGGACACCCAATGCCCTATCTTCTTACTCCTACACCAACTTGCAGTGACTTGACTTACTCTGCTTTCCCTTCCTCCACGGTATTGTCCTCTAAGTTCAAACCTCCTTCAAGGTCAAATCAACTAGCACTTTCCAGAACCATCTCTGATCTTGTTAACATTACAAATTCATTCTTTGCTTCTCTTTTTTGATAGTATTTTAAATGTTATGGTTCATACATGAACTTGTGTCATAATCGTGTGTGTCCATATGTCATCTCCTTTCTCCTTTAGCACACTATTAATTCCTTGCCTAACAAAGTGCCCTGACATAACTATACATGATCCAGGTATACTCAAAAAAAATTTCATCTCCATCTTGTTTTGGTAGGGCTGGAGTGATACCACAGCAGTAGGGCATTTGCCTTGCATACAGCCAACTGGGCAGACCCAAGTTCGATTCCTCCTCCCTCTTAGGGAGACTGGCAAGCTACCGAGAGTAATTCACCCACATGGCAAAGCCTGTCAAACTACCCATGACTTATTTGATATGCCAAACACAGTAACAACAAGTCTCAAAATGGAAACGTTGCTGGGCCCACTCGAGCAAATCGATGAACAGTGGGAGGATAGTGCTACAGTGCCACAGTGCTTGTTTTGATAAACCCATTGAAACACCTATCAACTTATTCTAAAGGCTCATTTGTGAATCTTTTTTATTCAAAATACACAGACATTGTCACAAATTGATTTTGGTATATGGGGTAATTTAAGACAAGTGAAGTACATCATTTTGGGGGTCTGTTATGATTCTATTATTGACTTAAGAGACAAGTGGAAGACGCCAGAGGCCCCAGCTACCAAGTCTAACTGTTCCCAGAGGATGCCTGGAACAGCCATCCGCAGTTCTCTCCTCACATTCCCAAACACCAGGGCCTACAGCACTTCCTGCACCTGTTCAGATGATCCATCTCCCTGCATACGTTTAGGAGTTTATGAATCTCAGATATGCTGGGAGCAGAGGAGACCCAAACCTGCACTCAAACATCTCCGCAGGACATCTCGAGAGATGTAGAGATGCAAAATCATCCTTTTATTTAATCTTGAGCCATCTTCCATTTCACATAAACTGATAAACAGATGTGAGAGGGGTAACTAGGTAAAGGAGAAACACAGCTTGAGAAAGACCGGAAGTGATTCTAAGAAGAGCACCCTCTGATATTTCCACTGAGGATAAACAATAAGTGGGAGAAAGTCAACTGGACAAACTTCTTAAGTTAAAGTGCTCCCACACATTCTTGGTACACATGATTTATTTTACTTTATGGAAAATATATCCATCAGCCATGGACTAGAATGAAAATCTAAATAAGCAACTACCTTTCTCTCCCCAGCTATCGCCAATACATTCGCTGCTGTAAGCTGACATGGATCTCAACATACTCATCATCTAGCTCAGGAAATCTACGTCTAAAGGGGGATCACACAGTAGATTACAGTAGATTACACAAGTACAGAAAGAATTCTGAACAGAGGTGAAATTAGTTCAAGCATAGGAGGTTTTACAAGGGGCCTTCCAATAGGAGAGTTTGGCATGGTTGAGATGAAGATGCAGAGTGAAGGCACATCTGGGCAAAGGGAAGGACATGCTCACTCGGAAACAAGAAGGCGGACAGAGGCTGCAGGCCAGAAAGGGACCCTGGGAATGGACATGCCAAAAAGCCACAAGACTGTCAAAAACCGTCCCCGTGGAGGCACCTGCGCTAAGCCCACCAAGACTGACTATGTAACCCAACTGTGATGTCAACCTCCCCCGGAATGCAGTCAGTCAATGTGGGATTCTCCAGTCAGCATCAATGAGGAGATCTTATCTATCCAGGGTCAAAGGAAAAGAGAAGTAAAAGACCACACTGTATCTGCTCACTACCCACAGGCTGTTACTTAAGCCTGTAATAATTCCCTCTTCCCTCCTGTTGTCCATGAAACTCATTCAATCTCTACAATTTTTAGGGGGTTATTTTGGGTCACATTTGGAGATGCTCAGAGGTTACTCCTGATTCTGCACTCAGGAATTATTCCTGGCAGTGCTCAGGGGACCATATCGGATGCCAGGGATCGAACCCAGGTCAGCTGCAAGCACCCTCCTTGCTGTCCTATCGCTCCAACCCACTCTTCAGCTTTCTGGAGCATCTTTCTACTTGCTAGAAGAGATAGCGCTGTTTCATGAATCATAAATACAGCCAATTAGATCTATAAAATGAACTCCACAGGATGTCTGGTACTTCACAAGATCAATACATCATCCTGGGACGTTCGTTTTAATCCACAAGTAACAGTTAAATAAATGTGAGAATTCCAATAGAGACCTCAAGGAGTCCTGGGAGACTTTCAAGTGAAGGGATATTAAAACCAAACTGACTAGAGTGATAGCACAGTGGGGCGGGTGTTTGCCTTGCAGGTAGCCGACCCGGGTTCGATCCTCGGCATCCCATATGGTCCAATGAGCATCACCAGGTGTGACCCAAAAAGTCAAAAAATAATCATAATGATAAATAAAACAAAAACAGGCTTAGGGCAGTTGTGATCATGAGGAATAAAATTGGGAGGGATAAAGAAGTACAAAGTGTCTGAGTCTCAGGGTTCGGACCCTGATCCCTAATGTGTGGGAAACAGAGGAAAGCCATCAAACCAGGGCTGGCAATCCTGAAGGTGGAAAAGAGCTGCAGGAAAGGGGAGAAGAGACCCAATAGGAGTGACAGAGATAGACAACACTTCCAAGTAAGACATACTAAGACCAGTCAAAACCAGAAAGAAGGAAGCACTAAAGGTAGTAAAAAGTAGGTAGGGGGCCACAGAGATAGCACAGTGGGTAGGGTGAGCATTGCACACGCTGACCTGGGTTTGATCCTCAACCCCACATATGGTTCCCCAAGCCCCGCAAGGAGTCAGCCCTGAGCACCAAGACAAAAACAAGCCAAAAAAGGTGACTAGTAGCACCTCTGCCATCAAATCAAGGGACTGTTTCTTAACTCTCCTTTCCTGCATTTGTATAACCGTCCTTAGGACTCTAGTTCCACACCAACTTAATTACTATTCCTTTTGGATACAGATTGATATCTGGGTACTGTGGAATCTCTGTTCTTTCTTCTTTAATATTGTTAGGATTGTTCTGACTATTAAGAAAATTAGTTGTAAAGGGGTGGAGTGATCGTACAGTGGGTAGGGCGTCTGCCTCGCATGGGGCTGAGGTGGGTTCAATCCTCAGCATCCCATATGGTCCCCTGAGCACCGCCAGGAATAATTCCTGAGTGCAGAGCCAGGAGTAACCTCTGAGCATTGTCACATGCGGCCCAAAAATCGAAAATAAAAATTTGTTGTAAAGTGAAAAAAAAAAAAGGAAAATAAGGATGAAATAGTAGTACCATGGCTGGAAAGAGAGAACGGGGTTAAGGCACTCATCCTGTATGTGGCCACTCCCAGTTCGATCCCCGGCACCACAAGAGTCCCCTCATCATAGGGCCAGGAGTGGTCCCTGAGCCCAGAGCCAGGAGTAAGTCCTGAGCACTGCCTGGTGTGGCTCATCAGAACAAGACTACACAGAAAGAAGAGGTGATATTAACCTCCTCCAGGAAAATAGGATGATATAGCATATTTGGATGCTACCGAACTTGTTCCCCATTAGCACCATGTGGAATAATACAACAACCCCTCAGCTGTGAACTAAAGGCTCAGCACTAACTTTTTTTCAAGATTCCCCTGTCCGATTAGGGCGACTGTAATCTGCGCGGCTTACTCAAGCGCTGCGTACCCATTAATGTTTAAGCCGAGACTGGCAGCATTTCTTTCCATCCTCTGCCCAGCAGCCTAGGAGCTGCATTTGATGCCTCCAGGTATTGTTTTTACAACAGAATATAAACAAAAAAGCCCAGAGAGGATGTGCCCAAGCCTCTGGGAGGCTGAGCTCTGCCTCTCTGCAGTGTCTGAAAGAGCACAAACGAGTTCCCCATGAAACCACCAAAGCCAGAAGAGACCGAACAGGAGTTAAGGCTCTTGCTTTGCATGCCTCGGACCCAGGCTCACCCCCCAAACCCCTACCCTGACATCACATATGGTCTCTGAGCCCTGCTGGAAGTGATCCAAGAGGGCAGAGTTGGTGTAAGCCCTAAGCACTGCCGGGTGTGGTCCAAAACCAAAACCAAGGACAGATTTTGTGTGATCCCTGAGCAACCCCGGCAGTGCTCAGGACTTACTCCAGGCTCTGTGCTCAGGGGTCACTTCTGGCCCTGAGATCAGGGGACTGTCCGTGGTGCCAGGGATCGAACGGGGCTTGGCCACATATAGGACCAAGCAGGATTGGCTTATCCAAAATTTCATCCTATCTCAGACTCCCTAGGCAAGAGACAAATAAAAAAAAGCAGCATGTCTTGCTCTAAAAAGAATTTATTAAACTGCAAGAGGAAATCACTATTTTTGCTTGTCTGTTTAGGGGCCAGTTCCTGCTGTGCTCTGGGGCTTACTCTCGCTCTGTGCTCAGGATTCACTCCAGGTGGTGCCAAAAGGGAACCGTATGTGGTGCCAGATAGTGAACCCTGGTCTGTTTAGTGCAAGGGAGCACTGTCCTCTTGTTGTTCATCCATTTGCTCGAGCAGGTACCAGTAACGTCTCCATTGTGAGACTTTTTGTTACTGTCTCTGGCATATCGAATATGCCACACGAAGCTTGCCAGGCTCTGCCATGCAGATGGGATACTCTCGGTAGCTTGCCAGGCTCTCCAAGAGGGATGAAGGAATTGAACCCGGGCCGGCCGCGTGCAAAGCAAATGCCCTACCTGTTGTGCTATCACTCTAGCCCTAGTGCAAGGTATGTGCCTTAAATCCCTGCGCTCTCTCTCCAGCTCCCCCTCCCCCACCTTTTTCTGGTCAAATAATATTTTAAGCAATGCATTCCCAATTGTTTATTTTTCTGGTTTCTCTTTCTGTGGACTGCTAGCACTACATGTGAATTTGAAATAAATGTCTTCTCCTATATTAAGAGATCATTAACTAGTAAATTCTCTGCTTATTCAAAAAAATAGCTGTAACAGAGGAAGGTGAAACAAATCAAATGAATTTTATTTACTGAATTGTAGAGTGTTAGTTTATCCAGCTGTCCGTGGTGGTAATGTATTAGGCAGCTGTTCATTCAAGTGAAAACAGAGGCGTGTAACTCAGGAAGCAGAATGTTCACAGCCCAACAAGTTGGCTTTAAAAAAAAATAGAGCAAACCAGCTTAGTTAATGAATCTACTTCTATAATCAACACAGCAATAAAGTTCTAGCTGTAATATTTGTGGCAGCATATTCATCCTGCTATACATAAAGACTGCAGATTTCTGGTTTTTGCAGGCCTTGTATGTACATGTATTAAACAATGAGCTTTTCTTTCTCTAGGATCCTTTCTAGCTGCAAAACATAGGCTGGTGAGCCCACACAAGGGCTAAGGCGCTTGTTTGCATGCTGCAGACACTGGTTCCATTCCCAGGGTACCACTGAGTGTGGCTCCAAAGCCCAAAAGTAATAAGATGCCAACAACACGCCATATAAGGTAGATGGTTTCCTGATACACAGATGAGAGAAGCACATGCGCTAAGTCCCCTAATCTGAGATACATAAACAGTGATTAAAGGGAGTGTGATGTTTTAAGGGGGGGGTGCCCAGATGCCCAGATCAACCTTAGCCCCAGAGCACTGGAGACAAACATGGATATGAAGATCTGGTCACTGAGAGTCCCATGGGAAGCCTTCCCCGCCCTTCTCGCCCTGCCCAGAGGCCTGCTTCTCCCCAATCCTGGAGTGGGACTGTGTTTTAATTGGTCACTCAGTCTCCACTTCTGGAATAACACCTATTAGTAAATATCTGCGGACAGTACCAATCAATGAATGAAATGGGCGAATGGAGTGTGATAAAGAGGTGTCAGAGTGCCAGAGATACGGCAGCCCTTTATTTCCACTTGGGGTTCCCTTTTCTGGAGCTACTGATGCCGGAATCCCAGAGGGATGAAAAATGGACCCACTGCATGGGAGGGTTCTAGAGCTTTGGGGATACCTGACACTGGACTGAGTGCCCAGCCTTAACTGCAGGATCAGGCACCTGGCAGACCCTCCCCAGCGACTGCTGGGGAAGTGAATGTGGCCTCAAACCAAGGTGGAAGGAATGGGATGATTTCTCCTCTAAGGACAAAGGGGTGTTCTCAGGAGAAACAGCCCTGCTGCAGAGAGAGGGTCCCTGCTCACACCCTCAGGGAGCTGGCGAGGGACATTAGTCAAAGAGGAAGCCTCAGTTTCCCCCTTGTCAGGGAGAGGGAAAGCCACAGTTTCTTCTCTCTAGATGTTTCATCTCTTCCTCATCGACCTGACATATGTGCCACCCCCAAGGCTACGTCTCAGCATTCCCGGGGCTTCCCAGGAACATAAAACTCTGTCCAGGAGCCTCGGCCAACAGGAAGACTAAGATAAGGGGCAAAAAATGAAAAGAAAGATTTAGACCAGCTAAACATCATTGTAATTTTCTGGCACCATTTGTAAACACTTGCCAACTGATAAGCAATGCCAGGAGCCCTTAAAACGGCTTTCACATTCATTGCAGCACTCTTTACAATAGCCAGAATCTGGAAAAAACCTGAGTGCTTGAGAACAGATGACTGGTTAAAGAA
>JAOXYA010112373.1:0-10630 GCA_028565675.1 Sorex palustris | reverse complement strand
CCAAAATAGAGAGGGGGGAGAGAGAAAGAGAGAAAGAGAGAGAGAGAGAGAGAGAGAGAGAGAGAGAGAGAGAGAGAGAAAGGAAAAGTGCCTGTCATAGAGGCAGGCAGGTGATGAGGGTTGGGGTGATGGGAGGGAGCCTGGGTACACTGGTGCTGGGAAATGTACCCTGGTGGAGGGATGGGTGTTGGAACATTGTATGACCGAAATCCAATCATGAACAGCTTTGTAAGGGTCTATCTCACAGTGATTCAGTTAAAAAGTTAAAAAAGACTTTTTTTGGGTAATTGTGTAATTCTAATTGTGTAAACAATTAGATCCCCCCCCAAAAAACTGCTTTGAAAACAATAAGCATTCCCAAGAGGTTTGGGAGGATCCCATTTCCGGAGTATGTGCAAGGCAGCACTGGTGTGACACACGATGCAAGCTTTCAGGAAATGAGGCAAACCTATGGAAACCCTAATAAACCTATGGAAAACCCATAAAATTTGCACAATGTTCACGTGCAAAGGAGCTTAAGACAATAGCTCAAGTGACAGCACCATAAGTTGATTTCATTGCAAAACTGATTGCTAAATGAGCAGCAGAACAGATGTTTGTGCTCATTAATCTAAGAGAAGGAAGCTTGGGCTTGGGACTCATACAACGTTGGCCTTGAATCTGGCACCGTTCACAATCTGTATGAGCACTGGCAAGTTATTTAATCCACTACTCAGATATTCGATATGCCAAAAACAGTAACAACAAGTCTCACAATGGAGACGTTACTGGTGCTCGCTCGAGCAAATCGATGAACAACAGGACAGTGCTACAGTGCTACTCAGAATATATGATAATAGTATCGATGTCCAAGCCTTGTGGAGAAAAGCCATTTTCTGTCAAAAGGAACAACAGTAGTGAAGCCTTTAGCTTGGTGTGTCCTGGAAAAATCACTTCACTACTATTGTTTTTGTGACTGAGATTTTGTCAGGGTGAACTTTGGTTTTCTGTGGTTGTTGAATTAGGATTGGTTCTTTCAAGGAATTTTGATGGAAAATAAAGGAAAATACTAAAACTGAGATTCTGGTTTATTTATTTGGGTCACACCCGGTGGTAGTTGGGGGCTACTCCTGGCTCTGTGCTTGGGCTAGAACACAAGTCTCCATAGTGTAAAGCATGTCCCCATGGCCTCTCAGGAAAGAGATTCTTGACTGAAAACGAATGAGAGTTTTCAGGCCCCTTCAGTCACTAATCTGTGATGGCCAGAACAATAATTCTTTACAAGAATCCTAAAATCAACAATTCTCTGTCTACGTGCGTTTATTTATTTTTGGTCCAGCGCATTGGTGGATATTATAGCTGTTGAAATAGTTTGATCAAGGCTTAGAACCAAACAGGAGACAAATGTGCTGGTTGAACGCATGTTTCTCTTTTGGCTCATCCAAGTGTGAGTTCCTGTAAAAATTACATGTTGTGCTAGATTCAGGAGATATAGAGAATGCTTGGCACGTGTCTGTCCCTGTCTCAAACTTCAAGTGTGGAAGGGGGCTACAATATAAGATACTAATGGAAGATTAAGAAAAGATGAAGTTAGAGAACCGCTTTGTAATTATCATATTACAATCGTTAATAATCATTTACAAAATTCAAGATAGAAGCAGTATCGATGTTGTTCCTTAGTAGATAAAATGCCAAATAATAACATGACCTGATGGTTCTTTGTACGTTGAAGGGATCAACAGGATCAGTGTGTGATTATGGCTATTTCAGGAGCTCAAGGTCATTCTGCTATGAGTAGCACTGCACTGTCACTGTCCTCCCATTGCTCATCGATTTGCTTGAGTGGGTCCAGTAACGTCTCCATTGTGAGACCTGTTACTGTGTTTGGCATATTGAATCCGTAATGGGGAGCTTGCCAGGCTCTGCTGTGCAGGCGAGATATTGTTGGTAGCTTCCAGGCTCTCTGAGAGGGGCGAAGGAATCGAACCCGGGTCGGCCAGGTTGGCTGCACGCAAGACAAATGCCCTATCCGCTGTGCTATCGGTCCAGCACTCTGCTATGCGTAGGAAAATTAAAACACTACCCTGTGTCTTCAGACTTACAAAAATGGTACTGCAACGACAAAAGTTATCTATAGATTTGCTTCCTACTATGAACTATGGTAGGGGATTTACTTAATGAACTCTTAATCCTGAGCATAAACATTATGATTATCCCCTATTTACAGATGTAAAAATGGAGGCTTCGACTCATTCAGCAGTTTTCCCCTCTGCCTTTCCCTCTGCCCAACCTGTGAGAAAGCAGGAGGCACCCAGGTGACAACATTTTCTGAAAGAAAGTTTTCTGTGACTCTCATTACTAAGAAATCTTACACATACACACACACACACACACACACACACACACACACTCACAACCTAAGGCAAAAACTCATTTGACTTTTTCACCACATTGTGACATATTTCAAAGAAAGGTCCCTAACTTAAAGAAGGCCCAGAACCCCCCACTCATGCCTGACATATAAATAGCCCAGCTCCAAAATCAACCTTCAACAAGCTGCCAAGTCACTAAGTTATCCCACATCCACATTTCCAAAAGCATGCAACTGCACACGAGGCTGTGACACTTCAAATTTCATAGTCCCAACAGCCCAATCTCCCTCCCTCCCTTCCTTTCTTCTTCCCTTCCTTCCTTTCCTTCTTTCCTTCCTTTTTCTTTCTTTCCTCACTCTTTTTTTTCCTTCTTTTTGACTTGTGTCTCAGCTGACAGTGCTCAGTCTTCTCCTGGTTCTGTGCACTGGGAACCATATGCAGTGCTTGGAATCAGAGTTTGGATGTAAGATAAATGCCTTAACTCCTTTACTATCTCTCCAACTGCAAAATACGTTTAAAGAAGTAAAATGTAAATAAAATTTTATAATATGTGGTGATAAAAGGTTTGTTTGGGATTCTAAATTTTCATAAATAAATTGGTTTAACCGACTCTCTCATTTACTAGTACAATACATAGATGAATGAGTTCTAAACTGGACAAAAATATGATATTTTTGGTTTTAGGGTCACACGTGGTAGTGTTTCAGGCTGTCTCTTGATGCTGCTCAGGGGGCCATGTGGTACTGGGGGCTGAATCCAGAACTCCTATATGCAAAGCCTGTGCTCAGCCCACTGAGCTCTCTTTCTCTCGCCCTCCCCCCTCCCTCTCCCAAAATAATTTTCATTGATATTTTGAAAAATGGCGAAAAATGAATGTGTGTCTGTGTATGTGTATGAGGACTCCCAAGCAGTGCTCAGGAGGTCTGGGGTCCCTCCTTGCAATTATCAGGGCTGCCAATGTGAGGGCATGTGGATGTATAGCTGCTCCAGCCCTGCAGTTATGGGATTATCCCTGGGCCACCGGGCAATACACTGGGGCGTCCAAAGGCCCCTGGTATCAGGTGTTTGCAAAGCATGCATCGTAACCCCTGTGCCAGCTCCCCCCATTCAGAAGGAAGAACGTGTTTCTGGACAAAATAGTGCTGTAAGTCTTACACAGCAGCCTAGGTTCCTTTGCCTGAGGTTCTGTCTGTAGTAGGACAGGGGGATAGTGCAGTTGGGTGGATGTAGAACCAGAAGGGCCCTAAGATGGGGTGGAGGGATGTAGACATGCCAGTGATGGGTGTGGAACCCTGTCACCACATTCGTTTTTTTTTTTCTTTTTGGGTCACACTCAGCGATGCTCAGGGTTTTCTTCTGGCTCTGCACTCAGGAATTACTTCTGGTGGTGCTTGGGGGAACCATATGGGATGCTGGGGATCGAACCCAGGTTGGCTGTGTGCAAGGCAAAGCTCTACCCACTGTGCTACCCTTCCAGCCCCGGCACCACATTCTTAACTCATTAACATGAGCACGGGTGGAACTCATGGGGCCTCGATAATAAATAAATAAAAGTAAGTATCCTTGTTCCAGACATAGAAATGGGCTTAGACATGGGCATTGCCTGCCAGAATCTTTTGGAATCACCATGCACTCAGGATGCCAGAAACCCTTGCTACCTGCAGCAAGGCTGCGGCTTACAAATTCTTGAAGGCAAGACAAGTTCCTTGCTCGGGCTCTGATCGGGCTGAACACAGCACCCTGAGGAGCAAGGCAGCGGGCAGATTGTTAGTCTGAACAAATCAGCTTTCCTGCCAGGCTCTGTGCAAGGAGAGGACAGCAGGGAAGAAGCATTCGATTTGCAAATCATTCCCGCATTCCGGAAGCAGAAGAGAAACAAGGTTTGTCCTGGTTAACAGAACAGAACCGGGTTGCGGCTCACAGCAGGTCGAGTTGACAGGTGTGGAAGAGGCCGCGTGGCCCACCTGTTTCAAGGCAGGTGAGAATGAAAAAAAAGGGGACATGACAGAAGGAATGAACGTACGGCATTAGGTTGGAGTGCCAACTGATCTCATGGCTTGGCCATGGAACCTGGACCAGAACCCTTTCCGCTACTGTGACTTCTACTTTCACAGGAGCAAACCAAGACCAAGGGATGGTGAGCCACTTAGCTAAAACTGCATTCTCTGCTGAGGCTCTAATTCAGACCTGGAAGGTGAATTCTAGAGCCCGGCCAGTATGTAGCCATCACTGGACCCACTTTCACAAGCATGCATGCACGGACACTGGTTCTCTCTGTGCATATGCTACTAAAATGCAATCTGTATCTCTTTCTTCATTTGTTATGCATGTATGGATGTGGGTGGGTCTACTGAGAAAAAACAGATACCGGTTATTTGGGAACGCTTTCTCTATTTTAAGATAATGTCCAGTAGGTTGACATTTACATATTGTATGTTATGTTAGGATTCAAACGCAGCAACATTTCTAGTTTTTCAGATCAGGCTCCATGCCGGCTTCACTCTTGCTCCCACCTCCTCCCACAGAAGGTCACCCTCATTTCAAAGCAGCCTTCCTGCTGGGGAGCTCCAAAATACCCCCCATCTTTTCACTGATATTCTGGTTTTAGGGCCACACCTGGTAGTGTTTGAGGCACATACTACTACACACACACAACATCCCCTGCACATTATGGCAGCTCCACATTTAACGCCTGACTTCTGTGCGCTAGGAAGACAGAAATGTGTCTTCCTGTTCATAACGGTGAGTTTTGATGAATTGTGCACATAAACTCTGTGAGAGACTCAGTAAGTAATTGCCAAGAATGATGACAGCCATAGCAGTCACCTTCTCTAGAGCAGTCCCATCAAGGCCTTACAAATAATTCATTATTTCCTTTATTCGAGTCACAGGGAACAGAGCACAGACTCTGAAAGTGATTGCAGAATCAGTAACTATGGAGAAACTTGGACGTTTGCAGTTGTATCTAGCATAATATATTTTTAAAAATAGGGCCCAGGCTTGGGGGACTGAGTGGGGGTGTCCTGACAGGCATGAACTCCTGGGTACCCCCATGCATGGCCATAATACATTTTCCATACAATATACACACAAAAAATATGAGGATGGGTCTGGGAGAGCATCACTGAGGATTGGGTTGCATGCCTTATATGAGCAAAGCCCTGAGGTCAATGCTTGGTACTTTATGAGACCAGCTCCACCCTGACCACTGTTTTGTGAAGCCCTGGAGGCCCATGAGCTCTGCTGATCAGGATGGTCTTGGTAGTTTCCAACACTGCAGAACCCTGAGAAACACCACAACATAGGACCCAAGAACTGAACCGTCTGGTTGGGTTGGCTGAGTATTACTAGAATATTTGGCCCTTGAGCATTGTTTGGGAGACCTTCCCCACAAAATGACATTACTCATCTTTGCTTAAAAATATTAGCTATTATGATGTCTAGACCTATGTATACTGAGGCAACCATGAGAGGTAGTTTAAGCCAAGTACTAAAATGTCATATAAACTACCAATTCTTCTGAATGTGACTTTATGCCAGTCTCTAGACTTTCTTCAGGTGTCATAGGAAATTTCAATGTTATTTTAAGGCCACCACCACATGGAAAAAGAAAATGAGACTTCCTACAATTTTTTTTCAACTTTTCATTCTACCCATAAGAAATGCAAATAACCCAAGTTATTTTTGGAGTTTATGCAAGACATTACATTTGTATTTGTGGAGGATGCATACCTAAGAGAGAATCTTCAGAAACTTTGATGGGGACCTTTAAGGAATGTCATGAATTTTCTCTATGTCAGCCTTGATAACTACCATCTCAAAGTTGATGGTTTTTATTTTAGGCTTTCAGTCTGGTATTGTCCTATCTGCCACTTAGACATACAGCCCAACTTAGAGTTCAACTGGACCAGATAGTTAGGTCAGCTTCTGGCATGAATAAATGAGAGGCAACAGATCAGTAAAAGATCTGGGTACTTTATAGTTTGCACAAAAACAACTTCTACCTATTATGCATTCAAAATCAGACCCTACTATTTATTTGGCTGTTTAAAGAAAGGATAGATGGAGTGAGTTCCAAGCCACCTTATGTTCTTTTCCCAGTATGTATTCTGAACGCAAACCTACACTCAGGTTAAGCTTAGGGTCTCAGAATCTATCTTTAAAAATCTATCTTTAAACCAATGGCTTCACAATTTCCAATTCATTTACTCTTGATTCATGGATACTGGACAGGGACTCCAAGCTGAGAGTTCTCAGATGCACTTGATCTTCCAATCAAATTTAGCATTCTCAGAGACTTCTTTCTGGTTAACAATGACACCTTTTCTCAGGTGGAAGTTTTCACTGCTTTCTACATCCCATCAGAGATAAAGCATTTCTATCTTAATGGTATTTTTCAGCTCTGTAAAAAAGGGTAAAGTGAAACTCTCCATATTATTTTCCTTGAACTGCTTCGGTCAATCCCCAAACTTCTTCCTGACGTTCTACCTCAAAACCTAAGAGGTCATCCTACTTCCTTTTCCAAGAAATTCCTCAAGTTCCATCACTCAGAAATAGAGCTATTTGAAGTTCTCTTGATATTTAAAGCCTTTTAGAATGTGCTATACTTACTCTCGAGATCATCTGTCAGACTTAAAGTAGTCCTCACCTCTCTCTGCGCTCATCCTCCTGATGCCTCATGTTGTTTCTTCAAAACAATATTCTTTGCTGTCTAAGACCTTCTTGTTCCTTAATATTGGCTGGCTGAAGTACCCGAGTCTTCAGAATGTTATGCTAGATCCTCCCCAGTTAAATACTATCCATTGACTCATACATTCTAAGAATATTTTAATAGTTCAATTGTGGCATTACTTCAATAAGCCTTTGATAGAATGAGCCTTCTTTTCTAGTTCTTGAGAACTCCTTGAAAGTAGGAAGGTGTCTTGTTTCATTCCCATCATTCCTACACAGGGGCAGATAGCCCAGAAGAGCTTATGGAATGTTCATAGACTAATGTTTTATTAAGAACTAAGTGGATAAATATTCTTTAATTTTTCTACTCAATCATCGACCCCCTCTTTTTCTGCTCTAGGGAATAATGTAACTTAATTTCAGGTTTCAAAATTGCCTACACACAGCTACTATTCTTTTCAATGCTTAGAGTTTTGCACTATTCCTGTTAAGTTTCTCAGCTGGTACCTTCAGTCTGGTGAGAAACCCTATTTTAGAATCAGATTCTACATCCAGGCAAGTAGACTCCAAACTTGGAATTTGTTTCTTCTTCCGCTGGAGAGTAAAAGGTTTCAAGGTTGAACACAGCAAAGATAATCCAACAATCACATCTTTCACAGCTGCTCAAATGTGCTCATCTGCTCTGGAGTGAGGAACAGTAAAAATGGTGCATTTAGGATTACATTGACCACAAAATGAAGAAAACATACTATCCTCAGGAAAGGATATACAAGAGGAAGTTCCTGGGGGGTTAATCACCACTAGAGACTCAAGAAGTCACAGAACCAGTAATAAGAAACAAGTGCCTCTTGGCTTTAGTAACTTTTTGGTCCCTTCCCTTAACCATCCTCATTTACTTTGAATGTGACTTAAAGTATAAATAATAATAATAATAATAATAATAATAATAAAAACCTTCAGAACAAGTAAAATCTAACATGCCATGGAGGAGTCTGAAATTAATGTTTTTGTTTGTTTGTTTGTTTTGGGACACACGTGGCGATGTTCAAGGGTTACGCCTGGCTCTTTGCTCAGGAATTACTCCTGGCAGTACTCAGAAGACTATATAGAATGTTGGGGATTGAACCTGGGTTGGCTGCATGCTAGGTAAAAGCCCTATCCACTGGACTATCTCTTTAATCCTGAGGCTGAAATTCATCTGGCAGGTGAAACAAGTCTATTTGGAAAGGCTACATCCCGCATGAGTCCAACTAGGTAACATCAGATGCAAAACCAGAAGGCCAACAGAAAGACTGGTGGCTGCAGGCTCTGGGATGTGGGGAAAAGATGAATAGGCAGAGCATAGGGGACTTTCAGGGCAGTAGAACTACTTAATAATATTATTACAATAGATAAATGCCTTGGGTGCAAGTGTCCAAACCCAGAGAACATACAAAAACCAACAGTGAGTTCTAAGGGAATGGTGACTCTTTGTGTCACGATGTGTCACAAGACACTGGAGGTTCCTCAGTTGTAACACAAATTTCTCTGGTGGAGGAAGTTTAATGAGGGAGGATGTGTTGGGGATGGATGGTTTAAGGGAAATATCCCTATCTTTGTCCCAATTTGACTGAATCCAAAACAACTCTAAAAAATATGAAGGTTTAGAAACAAAACCCAACACTTTTCATATTGTACAATTTAATAAACAAGGAAAAAAATTCCACATCTTGGGATTTTCCTAATACTCCCACAGTGGCTTTTATACTTTCCATTTAAAAGATGATAAAATAGATTTCAAGATCACAAGATATACCTAGGCGCAGTCAAGACTTGTATTATGGTGGTTAAGAAATGTGGATTTTATGACTTCAAAGGGATTCCCTGGGCAGCCACTGACCTATAGAGTGGCAGTGCGGGTAATGGGAGCTGGTGGCTACAGACCCCCCCCCCAAACCCCGAGGCTGAGGTCTGTGGTCAGAGGTGTTTGTACTCTTGGCAGTAGTACCCCACATCTGCTCAATCCAAATAAAAAGACCCTTTCACTAACCAGGTGCCTTTGCTTGCTGATTCAGGACAGAAGCTTATCTATGTGATCAGGTGGAATATTCTAACCCAACTCCTGTACATCCATGTTTGCTTTCCTTTAGTTTCTCTTTCACACATTGTGTGAATTCCAGACATCATTATCCAACCTGAGAGCATTTTTCTGACTGCAATATTGATATGGATAGTTCTTGGCACCAGAACTTTGGTATCGGGTACTGTAAGGCTTATACACATAGAAAGATGTCAAGCTGCACTCCCCAAACCCACACAGGACTGCAAACTAACAATAAAACAAGAGAATATGAAATTCAAAAAAATACTCAAAAAGAGAGGATGGTTTTCTCTCTTTGACTGCTACTGCAGCATATCAAATACGCGTTTCCATGTTTAGAAAAGATTGTCCCATGGACTGGAAGTTTCATAGACAGCACATCAAACTCTTACTCAGATTTTTCCAGTGAGGAACTTGTGTATTTTGAATGTCTAAAGAGCAACTTGCATCTTTTTAAATAATAGTTATAAAAATCATTGGCCTCTTCTCCAATTATTCATGCAAATCTCTTAAAATCCTCAGAACCTGAGTGATAAGAATGAGGGACAGATTTTGTTATTCATATTCTTTCTCATTCAGTAGACCAGACTTGAACCTAATGAGAGAACTTTTGGAGTCTGGGTTCTCATTTCCAGAGGAACCAACTTCTTAGTTAGAGGAGTCGAACTTTGAGCCCCATTTCCCAATATTTCAGGGAGAAAGGTTGGAGAGAGATCTAACACTATAACCGATCAAATGATCACCAATGATATTGTTCTGCTTTTGTCACAAACCTCCATCAACACTCATATCATGAATGGTTTCTCATTGGTGATCGCAATCAAGTATGGGCAGGACATGCCTGATAGATCTTTTTCCTGTCACTGCCCCTGAATTGTGTCTCTATGATTAACAGGAAAAGAACGTAACTCATTCTCCTGAGTTCTGTGGGTCATTCTAGCTAATCATCAGACTCAAGAAGGGGATTGTGTCATAACCTGAATGAGATCTAGGGAATGAAATTAAGATCACAAGACACTGGTGGAAGAGCAAGCAAGCTGTCCAATCCTAGAGATTTCCAGGATAGGGTAACTTCTATGTCTTGGAGTGCCAAAGTAAATTTCTAACAAAACCTTCAGCCAATCCAGTAGGTTCAGCTCCACTGGAATCCTCTTAATGGCATTGTCTATTAAAAGAGACAATCTGTGACCTTCAGTTATTCAATTAAAATGATTTTATATTTTAACATTTATATACATTAAAATTGGGCTGGAGCAATAGCACAGCAGGTAGGGCGTTTGCCTTGCACACCACTGACACGGCCAACCTGGCTGACCTAGTGGACCCGAGTTTGATTCCTCTTACTTTGATTCCTCCACCCCTCCCAGAGAGCCCGGCAAGCTATCAAGAGTATCTAGCCTGCATGGCAAAGCCTGGCAAGCTACCCGTGGCTTATTCAATATGCCAAACAAAGTAACAACAAGTCTCACAATGTTACTGGGCCCGCTCGAGCAAATCGATGAACAACGGGAGGACAGTGACAGTGACA
>JAOXYA010112357.1:0-10630 GCA_028565675.1 Sorex palustris | reverse complement strand
TCATTGTTACTGGTATTTGGCATATTGGGTACGCCACGGGGAGTTTGCCAGACTCTGCCGTCTGGGCAGGCTACATTTGGTAGCCTGCCAGTTTGTCGTATTGGAATACTATGTATGAAATCCTATCATTAACAGTATTGTAAATTATGGTACCTAAATTAAAAAAAATTTGTGAGAATATCTTAGATTTTATTGTAATTTATAACACTGAGACTTTAAGACCCGATCAAGCTAAGTATAAAGGGAATTTTATGTTTCTAATTAAAGATTATTTTGATTAGAACACCCTGATTTACAAAGTTTCTCATATACAATTGTTTCAGAACTACACTATTTCAACACTAATCCCACCAACAGTGTGATCTTTCCTCACTAATGTCCCCTGTTTCCCTCCCACCCCCAGTTTGCCTCCTTAGCAGGAACATAACAAATTTAATTCATAGTTCTTACATCATCAAAATATGGGATGTCAGGACTGGAGAGATAATACAGTGGGCAGGGCACATGCCTTTCACGTGGTTGACCTGGGTTCTATTTCAAACATCCCATATGGTCCTGGAGCGCTACCAGGAGTAAGTCCCAAATGCAGACCCAGACTCAGTGCAGAGCCAGCCTGAGCTCTGCCCCCCTTTAGTTAATCTTTAAGCATTTTAAACCTACACAATAATCTATTTTTTAAAATACACTTGTATAGAAAGCCAAGTTTGGGGGGAAAAAAGCAAAAATTAGTAACAAGGGAGACCATATTTACCAGATGTTAAAACATATTACAAAGTTTTATTCATAAAATAGTATGGTACTGGGGCTGGAGTGATAGCACAGCGGGTAGGGCATTTACCTTACACGCGGCCAACCCGGGTTTGATTCCCAGCATCCCATATGGGTCCCCAGCACCGCTAGGAGTAATTCCTGAATGCAAAGCAGGAGTAACCCCTGAGCATCGCCAGGTGTGACCCTCAAAAAAAAAATAGTATGGTACTGATAACAAAAATACTTAGGCAAATAAATGAACCTCAGAGACAGAACTATGCATAACTGAAAACTTATTTTATTTTTCAGGAAAGACATTACTAAAAAAAACTGGTTTTCCTTATGAAGAAAAAAAAATCCATACTTACCACCTAATATTACATTCAAAGGTGGATATGACTAGATTCAATAAAATATAGGGACTGGGGAGAAAGCTCAAAGGACACATTCTCTGTATGCAGGAGGCCTGGGGCACTATAATGTTCCCTCCAGCACTGCCTAGAGTGACCCTGAGCCTGGAGTAGCTCCTAAGCACTGCCAGGTGTGGCTCCAAAAATTTTAAAAATAAATAATAGAAGAAAAAGAAAAGAGACGACATTAATTTTTTTCTTATTTTAGGGGCCAGAGCAATAGTATGGCGGGGAGGGCATTTGCCTTGTACAGGGTCGACCCAGTTCAATCCTGGTATGCCACATGGTTCCCTAAACACCATCAGGAGTGATTTCTGAATGCAGAGCTAAGCATAACTCCTGAGCATTGCTGGGTGTGACTCAAAAAAGGCAAAAAAAATTACTCTTATTTTATTTGCTTGTTTTTTGTGGGGGGGTTGGGAGGATGTTGCACCCAGTGGTGCTCAGGGCTTACTCCTGGTTTTGACTTAAAGATCACTCCTGGAGGGGCTTGGGGGACTGGATGGAGGGCTGAGGATCAAATCTGGGTCGAATCCATGTGCAAAGCTAGTGCCCTACCCACTGTCCTATCACTCTGGCCCTAGACTTTTTTTTTTAAATTAGAGTAACTGAAAAACTTTGTAAATAAACCTTCCAAAGGATGTACCAAAAAGCCAAAATAATTGAGCAAAATTAAAAACATCAGCTCAGTAGCAATGTGTTGGCCTTCTAGCAAGAAACAGATGGCATGCTTGAAATGAGTAATTAGAGGATGTTTGACTAAAGGAGACTATTTACAAAGGTGTGAGTGGGGACTGGAATACCACAGAAAACAGGGCAGAGACAGAGGTCTCCTGGTACTGAGGAGTTATTAGCATCTGCAGGAACCTGCAGGTTGGGAGAAAACTACCTGGACAGGGACTGCTGAACAGGAGCTATTGAGTCTGACAGTTCCTGTGACTTTTGCTTGTGGGAGGCTCTGGCCCTAAGCTGCTCTGCAGGGATGAAGCTGGGGGAGTCAATATCCTCACCTCGTTCCTCTTCCTCACTCTGATTTTCTGACAGTTGAAAGTCAGAGAGCAAAAGAATAATTTGACATTATTAGTTTCGATTCTGAGATCACTGAATCTGGAAGGACAAATGCAAGACCTTCTGAACAGAAGCCTAGAGGTAAAGAGATAGGAAATCTATTGGCACTGAAGAGAATTTTTAGGGTCTTATGCATAGAAGACATGTTTAGGATGTTGAACCATGTCGTTGTAAGTGGGCAGGCACTATGAACTCCATTTTGTTCTCCTAAAAACGGTAAGCCAAATTCCTCCAACATATAAATTCCTACTTCATTGAAGTATGTACAACTGCTTTCTATCCATCAGTTTTGATTACTCAGCATTCATGTAGGTGAGATATTTGCTTCCCATTTCCTCATCATCACGTCATAACACTTTGTTCCAACCTGTATTACCAATGTATCAACATATTTATTCAAGGGATTGTTAACTCAGAAAACATACATCTTTGAAGACTGACGTGATAATGAAGAAGGTAGGATTCTTGTTTTGCATGTGGTAAACCCTGGTTGAATTCACTTGCACCCCATATGGTTCCTCAAGCCCACAGGCGGTAATCTCTGAGGGAAGATCCAGGAGTATGTTCTGAGTACCAGTAGTATTTGACCCCAAATAAAAATGAAACAAAACAGAAGAAGACACTCTATCTTAATTTCATGAATTTAAATGTTCTTAGAATAGTTATAACTTATCCAAATTGTGAATACTTGAAAGTTAAATAATAAGCTATTATCATGTTACTAATTATGTACTGAAGCAGCAGGAGAGAAAAGCTAGGGTTATCCTCAGCAAGCAGAAACATTATAAAACTAAATAAAGTCTTCAACCATATCTGCCTGTCTCTTTAGTTTATGTAGTCACTGCTATTTTATTGACTTCATCATTGAGTCTTTTAATCAAGTTAGCTTCCCTATATCCTTTCTGTTATTGGTTCCATAAATCATTTAAATTTTTCCAAGTAAAATGTAGTCCTCCTCCTTAATTCCAATTTCTACTATATTATTTCAGAAAAGAAATTTCATCAATTCTTCTTTTTAATCAGCAGAGCCTAGAAAGCACCCCATGGTGTATTTGATATGCCAAAAAATAGTAGCAACAAGTCTCACAATGGAGATATTACTGGTGCCCACTTGTGCAAATTGATGAACAACAGGAGGACAGTACAGTGCTACAGTGCATGCATCTTTTTAATATCTCTCTTCTATTAATTTGCTTGGCACTCTGAGGGTATTTTACAGAGAAAATAACATATATGGATATCATTTCATGATCTCTAACTTTAAGTGGGAGCTAACTCTCCTTAGCAGTCATAGTTTTCTGCTCTCTTTTGACCATTTAGGTGAGTTTTGTGTCACTAAATCTAGTGTGTAATTTACCTCACCATCTTTCCTTTTTCTCCAGTAATGGATAAACTTAGAGAACCACTTCATAGTCAGAAGTCCCGTGAGGTCAGCAAAGATAGCTGTTGTTTGAGACAATATGAGTTCAACTTTCTCTCTGCCAATACTACAACGTCCCTTACCATTATATAATGTGGTTTTTCTGGACGGAAAAGTCTTCATCTCAAAGTTTGCTTCCCAGAGAGCACAATTGCCAACCCTGCTTTAACCTCATTTTTTTTTCTTTTGGGGGTCACACCTAGCAATGCTCAGGTTCACTCCTGGCTCTGCACTAGGAATTACTCCTGGCAGTGCTCAGGGAACCATATGAGATGCTAGGAATCGAACCCGGGTTGGCCACATGCAAGGCAAATGTCCTACCCACTGCGATATCTTTCCAATCCCTTAACCTCAATTTTGGAGCATTAATTAAAACATTATTTATCATGGAGGTCATGAGTTGCCCCCCACATGCGGCTCTCTGGCAAGGCCATAGCTCCAGAAGCACAAGGATTTAATGCAGAGTCTGATAGCTTGTGGCAGAAAAATGAATGGTCTATGTCTTAATCCACGGTACCATGCCTTCCCAGGAGGGAAGAGGTGTCGCTCCCTTCCGCCTTTTTCCCCCTGGGCAGCAAGATGGTGGCTGCCTTAGAGCTTTTTGGAAAGCCAGATAGGTACTGGCGGTGACAGGGCAATTGAAACCTCATGGGAAGGGCGACGTTCCCGGCTCATCCTTCATGTCCTACTGAGGTCACGAGCCGGCTCTCCAGCATGGCCATGGCTCCAGAGCCACAGAAACCAATCTCGTAATTATCTGGCTCTTGGCAGAAATACCTCCAGGCTTAATAAGTAAAATATCAGAAATCCAAAATCTGGTGGCTGTATTGCGACCATGTGGCATCAAATGGTTCTCATAACCAGCTGTAGAAAACAAATTATTTCACAATGCCTTGTCAGCAGTTCTGATTGTTGGGTGTGAACTCTAAACAATAATGGTGCATATTTTGTCAAAATAATGAATGTAATCAAAGTAGATAGAGTGTTAAGTAGAATTCATCTGCCTCACAGGCATTTGGAGGGGTGGGAGAGGGGTATATTGTGTTTCTTGGTGGTGAAAAATAAGTACCGGTGAAGGGAAAGGTATTAGATCATTGCATGACCGAAACTTAAACCTTAAAGCTTTGTAACTTTTCCCACAGTGATTCAATAAATAAATATATATATAAAAAAGAAATATTTGGGGATTCTACTATAGTGATGAACACGCTATATAAATTTGTGGCTATCCTAGGTATGCAGAACTTGTGACTGAAAAACCCAAGCTCAACAGAACTGGGACTGGGCTACTCTCCTCCCATCTCTCCCTTTTTTTCTGGTAGCTTCGCAATCAAACCCACAAATTGCTGCTAGCACCACATAATCTCACTGACAGCCATAATCTAAAGACTCAGTATAAATGTCTCGGAAGAGAGCATAAAACAAGAAACCATAGCCATGCCAACAGATCCCATGCCAGGCCGTTTCATTTGGGACAACACAGAGGGCTGCAGGTTTGACCCCTCCCTCCCTGCCCCAACGGAGCCAGTCCCGACAGCCAAAAACCTCCATAACTCAACCACCATCATGCTCACAGCCACTCTCCACACACTCAAGCCAAGCCTCACCTATGATAGAATCTATTTCTGGCCATCTCATACTTTACACCACCAATACACCAAGAGAAGCACACCACATTTGATGGAATTTAAAGTAGAAGACAACCAATCTTAGAGGGAAATATATTTATACAGATCTAGATAGAAACACACAAGGCTCAACCTTTAATAGTATCTTACCAATTTTTATAGAAGGACTTCATGGCTCCTTGGTGAAAGTCAGCAATCTTCACACACTTTCCTGTATGAAACCATTTTGTCTCATTTTCAGTGGATTATTCATAAGTCTGGCAAACTCCCCATGGCATACTCAATATGCCAAATACCAGTAACAATGATGGGTCTCATTCTCCTAAAGAGCCTTGAATATAGCACTTTCTTAAAAATCTCAGGGTTAGGATGAAGGATAAGTATAGATATATAGTTTACAGTAAGTATAGATATATAGTTTAGATGGAACTGGAGCCCAAATCATTGGATGTGTATGGGCTTGTTACGTAGTTATTGTACCTTGTCATTAAAAAATAAGATTCCACAAGTATAAATAATAACAGCATCATTTGATTTATTTAAATTTCACAGTCTGTTTTATGGGGGGAGAGAAAGCCTCATTTTCAAAGAACACCAGAGAAGGGGACCCCAACACTAAAGATCATGTCGCGCACCTTCTCCATCCTGCTGCAGCTCAATCCTTGGGACTGTCTCGTATGCAGAAGCCTGGACCACCTCCTGGTGGATGTGTTGCTGATTGGCCTGGTCATCGGAAAGGTTCCTTCGTGTCTCTCTTCGCTTTTCAGACACATCTCCTTCTCTGTACTAGTCACATATCTTGACATACATTCCTTTGATTTTTGACATGATTTGAGAAAGAAAAGAGATGACTCACATAGTAAATATCAGAACTGAATAGTTAATGCAAATGCATTGAGTTATAAACATATACTACTGCCTCTTACAATACGGACTTGTAGTAACCACAGCATTCGGCACACTAACTCTTGTTGGGCTAGCTAAGAAGCAAAAATGAACACACTACAGGTTTTAAGGATTTCAGTTCTTTTTTCTGTGATCCTTTTGTGTGTGGTGGGGGAAGGGGGGATTTATTTAGGAAAGAAAGACACCTGTAGGATCAAACTAGCATATTTTTTAAATGAGGACATAAATTTTGAACATTTGTATAAATTTTGTTTTTAAACAGGGTGTGCCCCAGAGAATGCAAAATGTGTGGTTTGATTTGGGGAAAAGACTCACTTGGAAATAAAATTGCTAATTTCTTAAAGCTAGTTTTAATTGTTGTCGTCGTCGTCGTTGTTGTTGTCGTTATCTCCCAAGTGGTTTTCAGGGAGCCCTGTTGACCGCCACTGCAATACTCTGTTGTGTATGGGTTGGAGCATCAGCCACCCCTGCGGTGCCCAGCCTCCAGGGCTGCACCCATTGGTGCTTGGGAGACTGGGTGAAGTCTGGGTGGAACAGGGTTGGGCTGAATGCAGGGCAAGCACTTTAGCCCCCTATATGCTCTCCCCAACCCCAAACTGAAATTTCATAAGCGGGCTAATGAGGAAAAGGCAGTAAAATTTAAAAAAGAATTGAATACGTTTTCTTGAAATGTGAGAATATTAGGAGCAATGTAATACTATATCTGATGAAAATAGTGGATTATAAAGATGACAGGAGAAACAGTGTTTAGTTAAAAACAGTTTTGAATTTATGAGGAGGAATCAGACCATTCTCCACTTCTGCCCTTTACTGGAAGGAGGAAGCTTCTACCCCACACAAGTCCTCCTCTATTTCATTCAAGAGTCTTTGTTGGTCTCTGTGAGAGATTCCAAAAGTATCCAACCATGCGTTGCTGCTAAGGGTTATTTTGTTTAGACCCTGTGAAATAGAGTCCTGGACCAGACTGGTCTGTAAGTGACCCTCAGTATCTGATAGGCTTGAGGACGACATTTCATAGAAGCTACCCAGTGAGTGGCTTTTAAAGTTTGCATTTAGTGCCTAATCACAATTGTATTTTATAATTATTAGATTGTACGTCTTTGTTGATAACTAGTTAGTAGAAATGTAGAGTGTTTGGGAGGTTTTTTTTTAGGGCCTTACCCAGAGAGGCTCAGGGGTCATTCCTGGTGGCGTTGCTTGGGGTTCTCTCCTGGTGTTGTTTGTGGGACATTGTATTGCAGGGGATCGACTGTGTGCAGACACATGCAGTGCATGTACGCTCTATTCTTCTGCCCCAGCCCCAAGTGTAACGTGTTCTAACTTTATAATTTTAGGACTGTCTTTCAAAGTGGACGTGCTCATAGAGGGAGAAAATGGGTCTTTGGTTCACTTGTAACACTGAAATTGTTGTTTGCCATTGGTTATTCTTAGCTAATCAGGAGAGGACTTTGGGGGATGAGGGGGTAAAAAAGGATCCTCAGAACCAGAGTATAGGGGTTTGGAATTCGATGAAAGACACTGTAGGTCTCAATGATTATATAGCCGATGAATGCAGAAGACTAGAAGCAACCAGTAAAATGTGACGTTTTCTTTTGATTGATCCTCGAATTTCTCTCTAATAAATTTCTGATACTGAGTTTCTCCAAGTATCATGCTTGGCCAGTGGTAACTGCCATATAAATGTCTGCTCCAACAACTGTGTGGAGCTTGGTATACTAATCCTTTAAGGGGTAAGTCAGAAATTAGCTTGGAGCTAGAATGCACACAGACTGTAGTCCTCTGAAATCAGCAATGAGAGTTCATAGAAGACAGTTTTATATGGACTTGAAAATGAGAACTGCATGAGGCTCCTTGAGAAATTGGGTGGCAGGGATCATCCCTCACATTGTGCAGAACATGTGAACTCCAGGAGCAGTATGTTGGCTGCCCTGTGGGGCAGGATGTGAACATCTGTGCTCTGCAGGTGCTCATAGCTGACTGCCCGTCCTGATCCAAGCCAGGCATTTCCCTGAGTGCTAGTTCCAACGTGGGTTGAGCAGAGAGATAGAAGCACTCAAGTCT
The DNA here is from genome assembly GCA_028565675.1 of Sorex palustris. Classification (NCBI taxonomy): domain Eukaryota; kingdom Metazoa; phylum Chordata; class Mammalia; order Eulipotyphla; family Soricidae; genus Sorex; species Sorex palustris. The sequence continues at coordinate 2,387 of JAOXYA010112357.1, read as the reverse complement.
ACTTCCTTCACTCCCCCACTTCACCGAGCCACCCCCCTGTCAACACAGCCATTGTGGAAATGAAAATTAAATCCATAAAGACACAACAATACTGATAGTGGGAAAAGAATGAGAAAGCCTCTCTCTCTTACTTTTGTCTATCTAATCAAGTTACTTGGTTTGTGTGACATATACAATCAGCATGGCAATCCCAGATCTTGACACAAAGGGAGAAGAAAAGTAAAAGTCATTACTATACAATGTTATAAGCCATAGTGCCGTAATAAAAAATTAAAATTAAACTTTAAAACATACACTCACCCCTATACAATTTTTTTTAAACTCCAAAAGTCCATAATAATACGAGGTTTCAAAAGAAACAGACTAATAGACCAGAAAGAAGATTAAAGGGCTAGTAAATTTTCTGTGATTGTTTAAATGGATTACTAGCTGAGGAAAGGAGAAGGCAATACACTGTGGATAGAATCTCGTCCTTGAGCGGATCTCCTGGTAATCTGGAGTGCTGAACTCTCAGAGATTTTGTCTTTGGTTAATCTCCTGAAGGAGTGACTTTACATCTGTTTGTGTTATGATGCTGTTCAACCCCACCTTTGTGTATCCCCACCCTTCATGATTTCTGTATAACTATGCTATGAAGGATAAGAGGGGACTAGAAAGTTGACTAGTAGACATTGAAGACTGTGAGAATGAGAACTGAGACTCTGGGACTTTGAGTCTTTGGGGACTAGAAGGGGGACTAGATGACAATAATGAGTGGAAGTAGAGGACTATGAGACTATGGCGAGATGAGGAAGGAAATAACAAAAGAGAGGACTTTGAGTTCTCCATGGGGACTAGGATGATGGAACTATGATGACTGGGACTATGACCAAAATTACTATGACCAAAACTATGATTGCACCATAAGGGCACCATAGCACTATGCTGGGGAGGAGAGAAAAATAAACTGACTGCCAGCCTGGCCAGGGCCTGGGGCCCCTTTCTCCGTTCCCTGGGTCCTCTCGCCCATCGTCTGGCTCTTGGCCACCTAACGCTCCAGTCCCGTGTGCCCATGCACCTTTTTTCCTTGGAAACTCACAGGTCTTTCCTTTCATGCACTTAATGTGATGAATTTGGGGGCTAGAGTTGTAGTACAGTGGGTATGATGCTCTGTTTGCACGTGGCCCAATTGGGCTCTATCCCTGGCACCCTGTATATGGTCCCTTGAGGCCACCAGAAGTGACCCTGAGTGCAGAGCCAGGAGTAAGTACTGAGCACTGTTGGTGTGGCCCACAAACCGAAAAAAAGAGTAAAATGATACATTTTTCTTTAGGTACTTCTTTAGCTTCATTGCATGATTATTATGTTAATTTTTAAATCAATTTCTCATTCTTTTCCCACTATTTTTCCAAATAGCGTATAATTTATTGACTTTCAGTTATTTGTGATTGTTCGATTTTCATGCTTTATGATTTATTAAACTTTATTTTGTTTATTTCTTTTGTAATTCCATTGTGTTCAGAGAACAGCGCTTCTAAAATTTTTTTTTTAATTTTAATTCTTTTTTATTTTATATTTTTGGTTTTTGGGTCACACCTGGTGATGCTCAGAGGTCACTCCTGCCTCTCTATTCTGAAATTATTCCTGTTGTTGTTTGGGGGACCATATAGGATGCTGGGAATCCCATATTCAGATCCAAACTTGAATCTGCCATGTGCCAGGCAAGCGCCCTACCTACTATACTATCTCTCCAGCCCTCAATTCCTATTTTTATTTCCTTGTTTGGGGGTCACATCTGGGGGTGCTGGGACCTTCTTCTGGCTATGTGCTTGGAGTTTGCTCCCAGAGGTCACCACTCTTTAGGGCACTGGAGTAATCCCTGAGCACACTTTTGGTATGTTTAGGGAATGCTTTCTATTCATTTCTAGAAGGTAAATTTTGAGGTGGCACTTAATGATTTTTTTTTTCCTGAAAAGGGAAGGAAAACCAAAATAAGTTTGGGACTTTCTGGTTTAGATGATCTGGATAATGCTCTGGTGTGTTATTGGATTGCTTTCATATCCTGGTTATTTTACTGAACTGTTAAGAATATAAGTGTGTACATTTTTTTTAATTAATGTTTTTGTGTTTGGGGGTAGATAGATACCAATGCGTTGAATATTTGGGTCAAATGGAAGCGCCATTCTTTCTTTTTTAAGAAATCTCCACATTTTGCTATAGAGGCTGGATAAGGTGATGTTCCTACCAGCAGTAAATGAGGGTTTTTTATTTACTGCACCTCTGCCAACATTTGTAGTTTCCAGGTTTTTTTTTTTTTCTTAAAAAATACATGCCATTTATTGCCGGTATGAGATGATGCCTCAAATCATTGTTTTGGTTTGTGTTTCCTTGATACTGAGTGATAGCTC
>JAOXYA010112339.1:0-10630 GCA_028565675.1 Sorex palustris | reverse complement strand
GAAAACAGTATGGACGATTCTCAAAAAACTAGAATTTGATCTTCCATTTGACCCACGGTTTTTTGTTTTTGTTTTGATCTTTGGGCTACACTTGACAGTGCTCAGGGTTAACTATTGGATCACTGGTCAGGGATCACTCCTGACTGGACTCAGGGTCCTGTATGAAGTGTCAGGGACCAATGATAGGTTGACTGTGTGCAAGGCAAACACCCTACCAGCTGTACTATTGTTTTGGCCCCAACCAATGTGTTTTTTAAATTCTCCAGTTTCTTGGACCCACTATATAGGAATTTGACATTTTTCTTTTTAGGTCACACCCAGTGATGCTCAGGGGTTACTCCTGGCCCTGCACTCAAATTAGTCCTGACATTGCATGGGGGACCGTATGGATGCCAGGGATTGATCTTGGGTCAGCCACATACAAGGCAAATGCCCCATTGGCCCTGACCTGCCAATTTTTCAACTAGCACTAAGACCTGTGTTTCTGCACCAAACAATTAAAACTGCAGGTCCTTTGACCACTATCCACGGTTCTTAATCTGTGCTTTGTAGCACGCTACTATTGCCTGCATTAAAGAAATGACTCATCCTACTTAAAGCTTTCTTTCTCTAACAGTGGAGGTTTTCAGTGATGAGGTTTTGGCAAGAGTTATTCTCCAGGTTTCATTCTTTCCACAGGTATTTCCATTGTTCATTGTATTTAGAAAATATGGATAAAAGACTAATGTATGCTAAGCCTGATGTGAGCAACACCGACTAGAATAGCCTCTTTATAGTGGACAAAAGACAATCACAAAAAGGCAGATGACAGCTAGTTGAGGATACCAAGCCCTTCTCAAGATGTTCTCTTTTTTATTTTTTATTTTCATTTTTATTTTTTTTAATTTTTAAAAATCTTTTATTAATGAGACACCATGAGGTACAGTTGTAGACTTGCAAAATTTTTGTGCTTGGGTTTCAATCATACAATGATCAAGATGTTCTCTTAACATACCCTGTCTGAGGCTCAGGCACACCTCAGGCCAGTGCTGGCTCTATTTCTGCTGCCTGCCATTGGTGTTTGTGATGGTGATTCCTTGTTGGTCCATCCACCTCTTTGGTATCTCTGGCAGTGGTTTTATCCCCACCCACGATGTAGCTCTTACTTTGTAACAGGGTAACCTACCCATGAGGCTAATTGCTCCAATGTCCTCTTCAGGGGAAGTGAACGTCATGTATGCCAACAAAAAAAGTTATTGAGATTAGTGGTGACATTAAAATTTTCTTTGCTGTTCTGAATTTCTCAAGACTCCCATCTATTTTTAATGACATTTGATACCATAAATACATTCTTTGAAAAAAAAACACTTTATCCAGTAAAAGTATAAAAATGAAGAAATTACGTTCTGACTTTAAAATAAGCCAAATCAGTTTTTAATGCCATTTGACAGTCTGGAACAGGACAGTCCAGTGGCATTAAGAACATCAGCATGGTAATACATCTTCATTATTTGTCTCCAGAATCTTTCCATCACCCCAAGATGAGACTGTCCTCATTAACCACTGCCTTCCTAGGATCCTTTTCCCAAACTCCAGGAAACTTCTGTTTCTGGGAATTTGACTCTGAGAGACAGCATCTAAGTGGAATACTGTGATCATTTGCCCTTTGGTGTCAGAGTTTTTTCCCTTAGTATAACATATTTGATAAGCCAAACACAGTAACAGCAAGTCTCACAATGGAGATGTTACTGTGCCCTCTAGAGCAAATCGATGGACAATGGGAGGACAGGGGAGGACAGTGCTACAATGCAGTATAGTGTCTTTAAGATTCATCTATGATGAAGGATGTGAGTCACTTTCCTTTTGATGCTTGAATTCTGTTTCAGTGTATGTATGAGGTATCTTTGGTTCATTCTTTCATCTGTGGATAACCAGTGAGTTGTTTCCTCCTGTTGGTTATAATAAATAATGCTGTTAGAAGTGTTGGGTGGACAAATATCTGCTTTTAATAGTGTTGCTTACTTGACATCCGCCATAGCCATGCCACCAAACTCCGCGCCAGGCTGTTTCACTCGGGGCGCCTCAGAGGGGGCCGGGTGAGAGCCCTCCCCACCCCAAGGGACCCAGCACCGGCAGACAAAAACCTCCAGAATCCAACCACAGCCCATACTCAAGGCCATTCCCCACATACAAGTGACCATATTTCTGGACTGGGCGGCCGCGAATGCACATCATAAGACACTCCTTACCTATTCTCCATAAGTACCACACCACATTTGATGGGGTTCAAATAGTAGGCAACAAATCATAGAGGGAAATATATATATATGTATATATATGCATATATACATAGTTTCAGATATATAAAGGAAAGCTCACATCACTCAACCTTTAAGAACATGCTAGTGATATTCTAAAGAATGTCTTAATGACTCCTGCCAAAATAGAACAGTCTTCACACTGTGTCCTCTATGGATACTTTTTTGTAGCATTTTCAGCAGTTTTCCATAACAGACAATACAAAATATATTATTTTGTTTGTGCTTTGAGACAGGGATTGGGACTTTGGATGAAAACATCCCAAATTTGATGGTGGGAAGGTCTAATGATGGTGGGAATGGTGTTTGAATATTAAATGTAATCAAATATTTTGAACCACCTTATAAAGTAAAAAAAAAAATTTTTTTAAAAAGTGGCCCCAGTCTGCCTGGTCTTGAGGCAACCTAAGGCAGCGCCAGCTGAGCCCCACCTCTGACCTTTGACCTGTGAGGCCTCCTCACCACCCTCGTCCACCTTGCAGAGGTGCGTCCCATCTGCTCCGGGGTCCTTCACAGCCACTGCAGTCCCAGTGGGCATGGCCCTCCCACATTTCGCCACAGCCATGCCCAGAAACAAAGGAACTTTCCATCTATTCCTAGACAAGCTGGGAAAAGAATGTTCCAGGATTTCTGGCAGTGGGAGACCCCAAATCCCCAAAATCTCAGTGGGGTGGTTTCGTTCCCACTTTCAAGTCTGAGAACAGGAGGAGCTGGGGACATGGGACAGGAAGCAATCAGGCCACAGAGAGAATTCTCCCTGCTGGGAGGGTAGGTGGGCACCTGCTTCACGGAGGGCACCCGCAGAAAAACTGCACCCCCTCACACACAGAGGGAACCCTCCAGGAAATAACCATGGGTGTTATTCACACGGGGTGTCTGAGCTGCCAGGCTCTGTCTGGGTCGTGGCTGCAGTGCTACGCTTTGGGGGAGAGACCAAATCTGTGGTGCTCTGCACTCACTCCTGGAGAGGCTCGGGGCACCACGTGGGGTGCCAGGGATCCAACCTGGGTCGGTCGCATGCAAGGCAATTGCCTTCCCCACCGTACTATCTCTCCTGCCCCTTGGCGGGTGTTCTTACCCGTCCCCCCAGCTGTCAGCCCAGCCCTCTGGGTTCAGCACGGGTTTGAAAAAGAGGAAGATTTTTTTCTCATGGGGTTAGTGAGAGCGAAGAGACCGTGCAGATAACACAGAGGTGGGGACAGACCCTGCCGGTGGGGGGGGGGGTCCTCAGCTGGGCTTGTTGCTCAACACCTCACAGTTCCTCCACACAGACGCTTCTGCAGCCTCACTCAGTCGCCAGACACGCGATCAATCCCGGTGGATCCCCGACACCCCACAGGATTCCTCCAGCCCCGGCAGGAGTGATCCCTGAGCACAGAGCCAGGAGTCGGCCCTAGCACTGCCAGGGGTGGCTACAAAACTAAATAAAATAAAGGAAATGAAACAAAAGGAAGATGGTGCGTGTCGAACCGGCCTCGAGGGGCAAGCACTGAGCACCCACCAAGACAGCCGCATGCGGTGGGGGGGAGGGGGAGAGTGTGAGGGGGCAAGGCAAGGGAGCATTATGGAGAAACGCAGAGGGAGACGCCAAGGGCGCTGATTCTGGATGAGCCCCCTGGGGAGGAGGGGGGCACACCACAGCCAGGCCCCCGAGAGCGTGGAGGGGGCCAGGGCAGTAATACAGCAGGCAGGGCACTTGCTTGCACACGGCCAACCTGGGTTCGATCCCTGGAAGCCTGCATCCCGGCAGGAGTGACCCCTGAGCGCAGAGCCGGGAGTAAGCCCAGAGCACTGTCAGGAACAGCTCCCAAACCTCAAACAAACAAACAAACAAAAACAGTATGCACCCAGGGAGGAGAGGCTGGCAGGTGTGGGGGCTCTGTTGGGACCCCCTGTCCCCATTAGGATCTGGAGAAGTAGCAGAAAGGCGGGACCAGAGCATGACTGGGTGGGAGACAGCACAGGGACCCCAGAATTGCCTCCTCACCCCCCAGCAGGCCACGCTGCAGTTCAGATCTCGGAGTGACCTGCCCTGACCCACCCTGGGAGTCTCCGAAGAAAGATTCCAGATCATGTGGATCTTGACCCCCAGCAGCCCGGACTCCCCTGGAGTGGGGAGCCCTGTCTCCCACAGACCCGCTTCCCAGCCCCCTTTCCTTGGACTCTGTCTGACCTCGCTTCCCTGCTTCTCTGGGGACAGGTGTGGATGTCCCCAAGCCCGAGGGACACAGCTCCCATGGGCCCCTGCGACTAAAAGTAGAAGTCAAGGTATCTGGGATGGTTCGTCTTTGGGCATGTACAAGCTGACCACAAGGAAGTGATGTGGTGCCGGGGGAGGGGGGAGTGGCTGGGGGAGGGTGGGCTACAAGCTCTGGACACCCAGCGGAGCCATCACCTTCTCTAAAAGCTTCCTGCCAGCAGCTGAGTCAGCCGGAAGGAGTGGTGGAGGCTTGAGACCCTCTAGAGAAGTGGGGACACTGGAGCTGTCCCCTACCTCCACAGGACCCCACACAGTCTGCCACTGCAGCCAACTCCCTGCAGCCCAATGAGCCCGTGGGTGTGGGCACCGTGGCTGCCCTGGGCGCTGCTCTTCATTCAAGTCCCAGGTGAGCGCACAGGGGAATGTGGCAGCTGTGGGGATGGGGTGGCAGAGAAGCTTCCAGAACTGCTCTCATGTCACCACCCTGACACAAAGGCCCAGTGTGAAGAGGCAAGTTGGACTGGCAGAGAAGGGAGTGCAGAGTTGGACCTTAGAATTGGTGACCTGAAGCCACACACACACATACACACCAGATACACACACACCACTCACACACACACCACTCACACATATACACCAGACACACATATATACACACACAACTCACACAAACACACACCACTCACACATACACCACTCACACAAACACACACACATCACTCACACACATACCACTCATACAAATATACATACCACTCACACACACACCTCTCACACACACACACACACACACACACACCACTCATCCGCACACTACTACTCATAGACACAGATACTACTCACACACACCACACACACATACACCAGACACACACACCACACAGACACATCACTCACACACACACATAGACACACACCACTCAGACACACATACACACACACACACACACATTTCCTCCTGTATCACTCCAGAGTGTGGAGGGAGCTGCCCCTTGCTGTCCCAGGTCTGAGGAAGGCCTCACCCTGCCTCTGCCTGCCCCAGGCCCGAGTTCTGGATGGATAGGCACCCAGGGGCCCTGACAACACCCCCCTCCAAGCGCCCACTGACTGGTGGCCGTGCAAATTACGTTGGGAAGGAAAAGGGACTTCCTGGGAAATGTGGTCCATGCGCTGGGCTGGGGGGGGCACCGGGTAGGGGCTGAGAACACCCAGGTGGGGGCGATTTCATTAAGCCCAAACCCTGCCGGAAGTTAGTGCTCTTGAGAACTTTCTGGCGCCATCTCTTTGAAGTTCAATCTCCTGGGGGACATGGTGTGAGACGTCTTGCCAGTGACCGAGCTGGGGGGCCAGTGGGTGTTTGGGAGGAGTTTCAGGTCCTGTCCTGGTTGGCGTGGGGGGGAAGGACAGCGGGAGAGGAGATTGGGATCCCAAGGGGTGGTTGCCAGGGTGAGAATCTGCAGCAGAGCCCAGAGAGGTCACAGAGTGTAGCTGATGATGGGGGCAGTCGATGTGAGATGGAGACGGGGGAGTCCCTGATGCCAGGGTGCCCTGAGCTGGCTGTGCTTTCCAGGCTGTCTGTCCCTGCAGGGCCCCCGCTACGTGGGTGGCACTGTTGGGGGGTCCCTGGGTGTGAGGTGCACGTACGAGCAGGAATACCAAAACAACAGCAAATACTGGTGCACATCTCCATGTCGGATACAATTGAGGAAGATTGTGCAGACGTCAGAGACACAGCGAGAAGCTAGAACGGGCCGCACGACCATCAGGGATGAGCCAGAAAACCTCACCTTCACCGTGACCTTGGAGAACCTCACGGAAGCCGACGCAGGCACATACCGCTGTGGGGTCTCAAGGCCTATATACAAATTTGATCTCCAGGTGACGGTGTTGGTGTTCATGTCCCCAGGTGAGGAATTTCAGGGAGGAGGGACAGGGGCAGGGGTCAGATCCAAGACTTGAGCAAAGGCGGGGGTAGAAACTGAGGGAGTCCTGTGTGTGAAGGAGAGGGGAGCCCCCCAGGGGTCAGCCCTGCAGACCTCCATGCTGGGCTTCAGTGCCGGGAGACGCTGGGTGGAGGCGGCAGGGTAGGGGTGAAGGCGCTGGACTCAGCGGGTGCCCTGAGAGGCATGTGTGAACCTGCAGTAGACAGAGCTCTCAGGCAGGAGGCAGAGGGTGGAAATGGGTGTTGAGCAGGCTGGAATCAGGATTGTCAGGATCCCCTCTGGAAATGCTTCATGGCCAGCAAAGTCCTAGGGCCACCTTCCTGTGCCTTTCCTGGTGAGCGTGTATAGGGCAGGGGAGTTGGGACAGACACAGCCTGTTTATCTTTTCCTTTCCTGGCACCAGCGCCAAAGGCAACCCCGCATATGTACAACAATTCATGGACAACCGAAAGGACCTCCGTGCTGTCCACTACTACCCCAAGCATTGGGTAAGACATCCTGGAGGTGGCCTCCTCCTGGGTGTGACCTGGGGTGGCACCTCCTCCCCTGTCCCCGGGGCAGTGCCATGTGGCTCCGGGTTGGAAGCTGAAACGTCACCTACTGACCTGGGACAGAGCTCACTGCCTGCCTGGGCAAAGGCAGGTTTCTGGGGTTCTGGGAAAGCACGAAACATGTGGCGAGAGCCCCGCGCACACTAAATGCCCCACAGGAACAGTCTCCTCTGGCCCCACCTCTGGACACCATTGCCCCTACCCCCTGCAGAGCCACAAAGCCAAAGTCAGAGGCTCAGCCACAGCTGGACCCTGGCCAGGGGCTCCTGCACGGTTTCTGCAGCTCTGGTCTGAGCCCCTTCCTTCTAAACTCCCAATCTGCTGTTGTTGATGTGATTGGGGGGCTACACCTGGTGGTGCTGGAGGCCAGCAGTGCTCAGGGCACCACCCAGGGTACCGGGAATAAATGCTGGGGGTCGTGCCCACCCTCAGAGCCATCTTCCCTCCTGGAGAACCTCACAGAAACCTACATGGGTTCAGGCATGTACTTGGTGTGCGGTCTCATGGCCTGTATTCAGCAAGGATCTCCTAGGCCCGCAGTGGTGTCCGTGTCCCCAGTACAGCCCTTCCGGACATCCGTCTGGATAGACATTTATCTGTATGTGTGTGCATGATGGGCGCACACACATGTACATGTACATGTTGTGTGCATGTGTGTCCTACACATGTGTATGCATGGTGAAGCATATCTGTTCCATAAGTACGTGCCCACTCAGGTCATTCTAGGCCTTTCCTGCCATATCCTGACTTGCTCTTGGTCTGAACCTTTGCTGAGGGGTGGGAGGGGGCGCAGTAGTGGTGAAGCCCAAAGTGGGTGCAGGCTGTAGCCTCCTCCTGGGCCTCCCTCAGGGCCCCCGGCTGGGAAGCTGGGACTCGAGCACCCCCAGGGCCAGGTGAGTTCTCTGCCCCCCCCCGACCCCTAGCGTCCTGGTCACATCCTGGATCTGCAGGAACCCCGGGGGCCCCAAGAGCCTAGCCCTGCTGTGGGACGGTGGGACGTCGGAACCTCCTGCCCCCTTCCCTGGGGTCCCAGAAGTTGCTCGCTGACACAAAGCAGAGGGTGGGGACAGGGAAGCGGGAGTCCTTCGAGTGTCTTTGAGCCGCTGCTGCTCTGTGTCAAGGGGGACCCCCACAGCCCTACTGGAAGCCCCTCGCCTGGGTTCTCTCCCCTGCGCAGATCCCTCGCCTGCTCTGTGTCTGGTTTTTAAGGCAGAGGAAGGGAAGGCAGGGGAGGGCTCTGAGACAGGAATACTCCGTCTCCCCCAGCACTGCTGGGTGACCCTGGGGGCTCCAAGCACCGTCAGGCCCACTCAGGGGGGTGCTGGACCCTGAGGAGCCTGAAGTTGCTGAGGGTCACCCAGTAAAACACAGACTCCTCATGGACACACTGGGCTCCAGCAACACACGGAGTTGGGCCAGGCCCACCGGGCTTCACCTGGCAGGGTCTCCAGAGTGCTTCTGTTTAGTGGGGTACGCAGGGATACTCACGGCTGTTTAGGGGCAATCCTCTGTACATCTCTCTTGCCTTCTAGATCCTTCTTTGTGCCCAACCTCCATATGTCTCTCTGGCCTTCTAGATCTTTCTTTCTGGTCTTCCCCTTCACCTGGGGAGGAGGTGCAGTGGCCCCATGGCCATCATCTGGCAGACAGAGGGAGCATTCAGCCTGAAAGGGGCTGTAGTTACTAGGACCCCCAGCATTCTAGGGGCACCAGAGGATCCTGGACACAGTGAACCTGAACCCCAAGATCAGAGTGGTCAGAGATCCACATGAAATGTGTAATCTCAAGGTGTGACCTCATTGCACCCCAACATGCAGATCTTAGTCCTCTCTAAAGTAGCCATGGGGTGCTGTGGGGTTTGGGCCACACCCAGAAGCCCAGGGACCTTGTGTGAGCTGTGCATTGATGTGTCATGCAGGAGTGACCCGGTGTGACCCATGCTACCCTCAACCTTCCTGACAGTCCCCCATGCTGCATAAACCACCCCAGGGCCCACCTGGAACCAGCACAGCTCACCTGGCAGGAACCCCCAGACCTGCCCCCACTAATGACCCGGGCACAGTGACAAAGGATGAGTGTCCCTCCATTCACGTCCTGTTTCCCCACCACCACCACATGCACAGCTCACTGTCCCCTGCCCTGTCCTGACATAGAGCCTGGTCTCGGAGTCTGTGCCATGATCAGACCACAGTGACAAGAGGGAGATCTTGGAGCAGCCATAAAGGGAATGGGTGACAAAAGCGCAGGGGTGACAGGCATGGGGACAGTGCTCAGTGGCAACCGGCAGGGATAACAAGTCTGGGCAGCGCCTGCAGGACCCAGTTCTCAGGTAGCTTCAGAAACGGTCCCCTGAGGGGACAGATATCGCGAGATCCTGCTGGACAAGCCCTCAGCACCCCCAGAGCCAGGCAGCACATAAGAGCCCTGGGCTCAGTCCCTTCACTGTCCCCCAAACCCTGCCAGGCACCTGAGCCTGAAAGAGGTGGTCACCGCTGACTTGGGGGGCCCGGGGACTCTTGCTCGCTGTGTTGGAGGGTCAGACATTGCCAGAGACAAGCAACAAAAAAGGGCCCTTGGGAGAGTCCCTCCCCCAACTGGTTCCCCCAAATGCACAGGAATGCATCAGAAGGGTGCCTGGGTCCCCACACTTCGTCCCAATGACCACGCCCTTCCTGGTCCCCATCTCAGGGCAACCACCAAGCAGGGACAGGGGGTTGCCCGGGTGGCCACTCTGCCCAGCACTGACCTCTCCGTGTACCTGTCTGGCCACAGTGCAGCGGGCCAAGTGGAGAGCTCCAGGTGTCCCCAAGGATGGCACTCACTGTCCTGGTGTCCTCTCAGGTCCTTGCTCAGCAGCGTCCACTTCCAGCTCCTGATCTTCCTGAAGGTGCCTCTACTGCTGGGCATGATGGGGGCCGTCCTCTGGGTGAGCTGGCCACAGAGGGGCCCGTGACAGGCAGACAGTGCCATGTGACGACCAGGGGGCCTGTGTGATGACCCAGTGGGGAAGCCCAGCCACGCGCCCCAGAATACTTCGTGGACATCAGGAATGGTTTTTTGGTGGGCGTCACTCACCATCATAAAGAAACTCCGGAGCAAAAGCTGGACACCCAGGCCACACACGCACAAGAGCAGGACTCCCACATCCTGCCCAAGCACTAGAGCTGGACCCTCACCCTCCATGCGCACTAGACCGGACCCTGACCTCTTGCCACATGTGCAGCCGAGAATAAATACAGGCTGAGCTCCTCTCTGAGGACAACACACCCCTGCCTTGTTATTTTCATGCTTTGTCATGGCACAGTAGTACATGCATGTGTGCAGTCAGAGCACACATATGCATGTATACACAATGTCATGTTATATGTGTACATGTGAAAAGAGTGTCATGTTATATGAATACAAGTGTGTGCGGTGTCAGACTATGCCCACATGTTCTGAGGATCATCTTTTACACATATGCGTGCTGACAGTGTCAGGTTCATATACACGTGTGTATAGTATCATATATTTACATAAAGTGTCATATTGTACATAACAGTGCCTACAGTGTCAGATCAAACATACTCAATGCCATATCATACATGTATGTGTACATGCCATATATATATATGGGAGTAGAGTGTCAGATTATGCATA
>JAOXYA010112315.1:0-10631 GCA_028565675.1 Sorex palustris | reverse complement strand
ATCTTTCTTTAACTACATGGTTATTATACTTGGAAACACACATTAAAAATTAGACATATAGACATACAGTGGTTATAATTTTAAAAATCAATTAAATTGTTATAAGTTGACATCTCATTTTTAAGCATTTATTAAACTGTATTTAGAAATGCTTATATTATAAATGCTTATGTTATACTAACTTTGCATCTTCTAGAGCACGTCTTAACTTTCTTCATATTTGTGTATCTTTTTAAGAAAATCTGCTTATTTAAGCACTTATTGACTATTGGTCCCATTCTTGAAAACCCTGGTTTTGTCTGTGAAAGGACAGATCACCTGTCCTACGTACAATATTATCAATGCAATAAACATAAGAATGAGGCTGACTGGTAGAACTCACATCTCACATCTGTGAGGTCCTGGGTTAAATTCCAGGTTCAAGCCAAGTTAACCAAAACTAAAACACAATAATTACTTTCCCAAATCTCCCTCCACACAGCCCATGACAAATCCACAAAATGACTCAAATTGTCAGTACACATAGTTGTCACTTTAATCTTGGTTCCACTAAGCAAGTTGGTTAGTTGATTCCATTGGTTAGTCAATGACCATCTCCAACATAAACTCTGAGTAATATGTTTTCACAGGCTCAAGGATTTTGTTATGAAGTATATTGATCAAGTAAGTAAAACAAGAATCCATGTCACATTTTCCAAACACTGTGCATGCAAAAAGTGTAAGATATTAAAGATGAAGACACATAAAGGCCATAGTCTAAAACATTGAATATGAATAAGTCATATTAGGAGAGATAGCCTTTACTACAGTGTACAGATTAAGTGAAGGAAGTTGCAATGAAAAAGTGACAACCCCTCCTTGTTATTAAACCATTATTAAAAGTTAAGAAAATAAAACAGTTGACACACATTTAAAGTGATAAGGTGAGTCTGTTTTCTTAGACTTGTCTCTAGAAAGTACTGGACATAAAACTTGTCTTTCTGATTCAGAGTTACAAAACACTAGTGAAAACTAAGGTGAGATAAAAGCCATGTAACATTGACAGGCTTCATTATATACACAGTGAGAGAAATAACATTTCCAAGGCATAAACTTACATTTTTTTCACAATGGATTTTTGATTCACTGTCACTGTCCTCCCGTTGTTCATCGATTTGCTTGAGCGGGCCCAGTGACATTGTGAGACTTGTTACTGTGTATAGCATATTGAATACGTCACAGGGAGCTTGCCAGGCTTTGCCGTGCGGGCGAGATACTCTCAGTAGCTTGCCGGGCTCTCCGAGACAGGTGGAGGAATCGAACTCAGGTCGGCCATGTAGGCTGGGTGCAAGGCAAACGCCCTACCTGCTGTGCTAGCGCTCCAGCCCACACAGGTGTCATCATTTCATATTGACTTTTGTAAAGATAATCACAATAAACTTGCTATGAACATTATAAACTAATAGATTTAGTAGATTAATAGATTTGATTGTTTATGGAGAAAGACATACTATCAGGAACTTCTTGACCAGAAGTTACCCTTTCTATTTTTTCCTTTCTCATCTTCTTGGTGGGTCTCCCAAAGTTAAAGATCCTAACACATGATACCCTCTTTCAGCTTCTGTAAAATTCAATTTTTTCAGGGTACTTTGCTTTTCATTACTCCAACATGAAAGTTGATTCTTAATAACCTAAATTGGGGGAGAACACATCCGGTGGTATTTAGGGCTTACTCCTGGCTATGTGCTCAGGAATCACTCCTGGTGGCACTCAGGAGAGGTATGTGGCATTATTTTCAGGAAATGAAAGCTATATGTAGAATTAATTTAAAAAGTGGGCTATTAGAAATTTGTCAAGTTTGGATTAGATAACAGAAATCTAATTTTCTCCTCTTTGAGCACAATATGGATGACACTGCTTTTATAAAACCATATACATTATTGATAAAAATGTACTGTACTTATATATATATATATAACTTTGATATATATATATATATATATATATCAAACAGTGGTGGTGGAGAATGGGCACTGGTGGAGGGATGGGTACTCGATCATTGTATAACTGAAACCCAAGCACACAAATTTGTAAGTCTACAACTCTACCTCATGGTGTCTCACTAATAAAAATAAATAAATAATATTTGGTAAAAAAAAAAAAGGACAACGATAGTTGGAAACGATCATTCTGGACAAGAACTGAGTTGCTGGGAGGAGATAAAGGGACACACGTGATGATATGCATGATAACCTTTCAGTACCTGTGTTGCAAACCATAACGGAGAGACAGAGAGGCAGAGACCGACAGAGACAGACAGACAGAGACAGACACAGAGACAGAGACAGAGAGGCAGAGACAGACAGAGACAGAGAGGCAGAGACAGACAGAGACAGACACAGACAGACAGAGAGACAGAGACAGAGAGCAAGAGAGAGAGAGAAGGAAAGTGTCTGCCACAGAGACAGGGGAGGGCGGCAGGTGGGACCCGGGGGGACCCTGGTGCTGGGAGACGTGCCCTGGTGGAGGGACGGGTGTTGGAATATTCTATGACTGAAACCCAACCTGGAACAGCTTTGCAGCTGTGACTCTCACGGCGATCCAATTAAAAAATAAATAAAATGAAAAAACCCACAGGTCAGTTCCTGAGCTGGGCTGAGCCTCGGTTGGGCTGGAGAGACGCAAACCCGGGGCCCCTGCCGGTCAGGGCTGCATTCTAGGACACTCCTCCCAAGCCCAGTAGCATCCAGGAGAGAACTGGTTCCAACTTGCTGGCCGTTTGCTTTCTCTGAGTCGGGAGGGAGAATCTCCCCTAGGCTGGGCCGTCAACACCATCGTCAACACCATGGGGGGAGGGGGGAATCACGCCCTCAGGAGACTTTCCTACCTGAGGACTAACGGCCTCCTCCCCATGCTGACACCCACCCCAGTGTTTGTTAACACACCTAGGTGAGGGCAGGGACAGATGAGCCCGAGGAAAAGGCAGCAGGAATGACCCTTGAGCCCCTGCCAGGTGGACATGTGTTATTTAGCACTTCCTGGGGCCTCTTACCCCAGGAAATCGTCCAGAAACGATGGATTTATGGACCGAGGAGAGGATAGTGTAGGGGGGAAGACCCCCTGTAGGGTCCTCCAGCATCGCGAGGATGAATCCCTGGGTGCAAAGCCAGGACTCACTCCTGAGCATCACCAGGTGTGGCCCCCAGACCCAAATCAAGAAACCGGAAACCAAACCCCAAGACACAATGACACTGAGTGACATTAGCTGGGCATTTCAGTTGACATTTGGAGGGGTTTGTTTGTTTGTTTGTTTGTTTGTTTGTTGGCTTTTTGGGTCCCACCCGGCAATGCTCAGAGCTGACTCTTGGCAGTGCTCGGGGGACCCCGTGGGATGCCGGGGATCAAACCCGGGTCGACGAGGGGTGGACGGAGCGTTATGCCTTGTTGGGAATGGTCTGAGGATGACCGAGAGGGATCAGTTACAGCTATTGATCACAGCCCTGGCCATCTGTGACTGGGATGGGGTTTCCCGACAGACTCCCTGCACGGTGGGTCTGGGCTCCCAGTGGGCAGGACAGCCGGACTTCCAGGCTCAGGCCCTTGGCATGGGTGTGAAGCCAGCAGAGGGGACAAGCCCAGTCTCTGGTCGAGTGTCCGCCATTGCCCCGAAACCCATGTTCCCTCCTCTCAGTTTCCTGATCTGAAAAGTGAGCACTTTTCTCTTCTTTGTTTTTGGGGCTATTCCCAGGGGTCACTCCTGGCTGGCTCCGGGGGCCTTATGGGTTGGCACAGGGATGGCACCTGGTCAGCAGTGGCCCAGGCAAGCTCCCGGCCCATTCTGCAGTCTCTCTCTCTCCATGGCACAGCCTGAAGCTTCCCCAGGTGCCTGGCTATTGTGGTTTCAAGTGTCTAAATTACCGTAGTGATTTCCCGATGACACCAAATTAGCCCCCAGGAGTGTTCAAAGTAGATCGACCAGTAAGCTGTGAGGTGTTGGGAGCCAAGCCCCAGGAGCCAGTGGAACTGTGACTTTAGCTTGTGGGGCAGCTGGTTTGACTGCGCCCAGAGGCCCTGGGAAGTCAGATGAGTCTCTGCCTACTCCTACCAATCAGACACCCAGGGCTGGAAGACAGAACAGTCGGCCAGCGCTAGCCTCTGTCCCCAGGCACCCAGAGGTTGCCCAAGCCTTGCCTCAAGTGCTCTCTGAGCAGAGAGCCGGGAGTAAACCCTGAGCAGCACAGGGTGTGGCCCCAAGCCCAGAACAAACAGGACAGGAGAGATTCTTCCTCTCCTTAGTCTGATCGGTGACTGGGTGCAGGTCTGGAGTTAGAGCCCAGGAGGGAGCAGCTGAAGGTTCCCCGAAAGGCTGAGAACAGGCTTCACCCCCATGCACACAGTAGGTGGCAAATTTATGATCTGAAATTCATGAATGGCAGGGCCGGAGCAAGTGCAGGGCTTGCCTTGTGGGCAGCTCGCTGGGCTCCAACCCAACACTCTACAGGGTCCCCCGAGCCCCTCCAGGAGTGATTCCTGAGCACAGAGCCCCCCCCATCCCCGGGACCAAGCCCTGAGCATGCCTGAGAGTGCAGCTCTCAACATTTAAAAAAGCTCAAATGCCCATCCCTCCACCAGTGCCCATTGAAACCCAAGTACGAAAATTTGTAAGTCTACAACTGTACCTCATGGTGTCTCACTAATAAAAATTAAAAAAAAAAACAGGATGAGAACGCTATTTGGGTGTCCCAAAGAGGAATCTTGGAGTATCATGTTTCACTCAAATGAGAGAAAGAATCCGGTATATATATATGGAGATTCTTGATCTCCATTGACGATCAAGAATCAGGGATGCTATCTCATTTGCCAAGACGTCGAAAATCAGATGGGCTGGGCACGTAATGAGATTTGGAGACAATCGCTGGACTAGAGCCATTACTGACTGGATTCCATGGGACATCAAAAGATCGCGTGGCTGCCCACCTACCAGATGGTCAGACTTCTTCGTCAAGACCCTGAATCGGTTTGAGGCTCTTTGTGTTCCTAGAACAGACGCCATTGGGCTACACTAGCACGCAACAGGGACAGATGGAGTCATTACTGGCAACCGCTCGAGCAAATCCATGATTAACGGGAAGTCAAGTGATCAAGTGATAGATAGAACTCTATATCTAACTATATATTATACAGAGTTAGATAACTCCACAACACAAAATTTAAAAAAAATAGCTCAATAAAAAATATAGGGATCGTGAATAGACACTCTCCAAAGAAGGCATAATCGGTCCTTTAGCAGTTGAAAAGATGTTTATCATTGCTCATTATTAAGAAAACACAAATATAAACACTATACAAATAAAGAACCGCCTCAGACCTATGAGAATGACTTGCATCATAAAGATTGGCAGCAACTAGTGAGATTGTGGAAAGGAATTCCAGTTCCAAACGGAAAACCATTAGGAAATTCCTAATAAAATAAAAAATGGAAATTCCATATGATCCAGTAATTCCACTCTCAAGCTGAGTTTCAAGTTCATTTTAATCTGGTTTGTCTTGAATTCCATTTTGCCTAACACTAATGTTGCTAGAGCTCCTTTCTTTTTATTTGCATGTCCCAGGAATTCAAATGCCAACAATATTTTGCTAATCTTGTTAAGTTTTCGACGTTCTTGTGTCTATATTACATTAGGCTCTTGTAAACAGAGTTGTATCTTGAAAGTTGGTGAGAATTTTCCTCTACTAATTCGTGAGGGGCAACAAGCAAGCAGTTGTTCCAGCACATTCATTTTATTATTCTGTAGTCAGTTTCACTAGCCCTTGTGCATTCCTCCTGGGAGAAGGTCCGTGTTTTTACGGCCATGGATCTTCCTCTGTGACTCTGTCCATTGTCCCCCTGGCCCTGTCAGAGAGACTTGTCTGGCAACAGAGCCCCAGGGTTGGACTTGTTGCTGTGTTTCCTCTGGAGAGGGTCCAAGAAATCTCTCCACCTGCCAAGAAAGCAAAGGATTTATAAAGGGACCTTTCTTTCCCCTTAAATCCCAGCATGTGGGTATCAGAACTCAAAAGCTTGCAAGTGTCCAAGGTGTAGAGGAATTTAGATTTTCCCGATAGATGGGAAAGTTGATGATACAGCCATTGCCTTGTCTCTTCCTGTAGAGTTGATCCCTCATTATTTTAAGATTTACTTTCTAAGTTACCTTCTCACTCACCTCCCAGCTGAGGTCAAATGTGTGACTTTCTGCCTTTTGACTTCCTCCCTCGGCTTATGCTGTGGACAAATGTCCTTTACAGGATCTATTTGGTGCCAATTGTATTTATGTGTGTGTGCTTGTGTGTGAACTTCTTGTTGAGGATTTCACTGTTTCAGGGGCCCCGGGCACAGTGCTGAAGTGCTGTCTATAATGCCCTAGTTACATGGAGGCTGGGATGCTCCTTTGGGAGAAACCAAGTTCTAGAGAGGTTTTGTCTAGATGTCTAAAGAGAGCCACTGTTTAATGAAACTTCCACACTCAGGGACCAGAATACAGTGGGGAGACCATGTGCCTTGCACGCAGCTGACCCGGGTTCGATCCCCAGCATCCCGTATGGTCCCCCGAGAACCCTTAGGTGTGATTCCTGAGTGCAGAGCCAGGAGTAACCCCTGTGCATTTCCAGGTATGACCCAAAAGGCAAAAAAAAATGTATTTTTAATAAATTAAATAACAAAAAAGGCATTTCGGAGTTAGACGGAGACTTGTCTCTGTGACTGGCTGGCTTGCTCCTAACCCATCCCTCACCTACTCCCCTACTCAGTCCTACGCTGGTGGTGAAACACATGTTCTAGCAAATGTAGCCTTTTCACCATTTTAAATATTTGGTAGAATTAAGTCCACCCACAGCATTGTGCGACTGTGGCCACCCTTTATCTCCAGAACTTGCTCATGATCCCAGGCGGTATCCTCATTAACCAGAAACTTCCTGTCTCCAACCCAAGTGACCTCTGGCCAGCTGTCTGTCCCTCTGAATCACGCATCACTCCTGGCAGGGCTGGGGGCCCTTGTGTGTTATCCAGGGTCAGACTGAGCATGGGAAAGTGCAAGGAAAGTTGTTTTCAGACCGCACCTGGCCGTGCTCCTGCCTGAGCCTTGGGGAATCTCTCCTGCAGGTCAGCACCCATGGGAGGCTTCCTTTATGCGTTTGCTCTAGCCCTTTTTGTTTTATTTTACTTGGGGGCCACATCTGGCAGTGCTCAGGGCTCTTCGGAGCTCAGGGAACTCTGCCAGGTGCCCTGCCCACTCTGCCAGGTGCTCGGATTCTGGCTCCCTCTCCAGCCCTTTGAACCATCTCCCAGGCCCCCATCCTGCTCCTGTTATGATGAGTATGATCTACATATGTGTCCTAGGCACATCCATGTTGTAGCCTGAACCAGAATGTTATTCCTCTTGCTTTCTTTATCATCCTTAACAGTGCTCAGGGGCTGGTCTTGGCAGTGCTGGGGGGAAGCATCAGGTGCCAGGGGCCCAGTCTGGGTCTCCGACATGTGAGGAGTCCTCCAGTCCTTTTAAACGTGCACCCTGGCTCAGAATGTCACACCTTAAACACCGCAGGGCCAGAGAGCTTGATGGCTGAGTGCCGGGTTCCATCCCAAGTACCCAAGATGGTTTCTGGAGCCCTCGTGGAAGCCAGCTCCAAACACAGAGAGCTGGGGCTATTCCCAGGCATGATCAGATGTAGCCCCAAACCAAAAATACACAAATGCGAGGGGCTGGAGTGATGGCACAGCAGGTAGGGCGATTGCCTTGCACGCAGTCGACCAGGGTTCGATTCCCAGCATCCCATATGGTCCCCCCAGCACCGCCAGGAGTAACTCCTGAGTGCAGAGCCAGGAGTAACGCCTGTGCATTTGCGGGTGTGACCCAAAAAACAAAAAAAAATACACAAATGGGAAATCACATCTGGGGCCTGGAGGAAGAGCACAGGGGCTTAAGGGAAGCACCAGAAGAAAAAAAAATACACCTTCAGTTGGCCATGGTACAAAAGCCTCAGTCGTGGGCCGGAGCAATCATACAGCAGGTAGAGCGTTTGCCTTGCACACGGCCCACCCGGGTTCAATCCCCGGCATCCCTAAGCACCAGGTTCAATCCCCAAGTGCCGCCAGGAGTGACTCCTGAGTAAAGAGCCAGGAGGAACCCCTGAGCATTGCTGGATGTGACCCATAAAGGCAAAAAAAAGCCTCAGTCATTTGAGGGGCCAAGCGGCAATCCAGCAGGAAGGGCGCTGGCCTTGCTTGGCCCTGGCACCCCACCCCAGGCGTCCCCCAGCAGGAGCGGAGCCCCACTCTGAGCTGCAGAGCTGGGAGGTGATCTGGCTGAAACGTGCGGGCCGCGGGAGGGCAGAGCGCGCTGTGAGGACAGGTGGTGATTGACTCTGGGCACAGAGAGGCCCAGGCCAACAGAGCTGGACAGCAGGCAGAATCGCCAAGAGCTGTGCGGGAACCCCTTGTTCCTCATTACGCATCCTCTGAGTTGCAATCCCGCTGCGGGAGCCCACGTGCTTGCTGGCTGGCTGGCTGGCTGTGAAGGCGGAAAAGCAGAGTGGACCTTTCTTCAACACTGAGAGGCGCTCCTGTAAATAAACTCCCTTCTCTTGCACCCACCTGGGGCTGCGGTCTTTGAACTTCCTTAACAGAGCCAGGAAGAACAGCTGAGCATTGCCAAGGGTGGCCCCAAACCCGAACAAGTCAAACCCAAACAAAAACGGACAAACAACCTCAAGTGAGCAGACGCCAGGCACACGCCGTCCAGCTGGCCATCTGACAAAGGCCCGTTGGTGGGGCCAGAGAGAGAAGAGGGAAGTTCAAGTGCTCGCCTTGCAGGAAGCCGACCTGCCTTTGAGCCCTGGCACCACATACGGTGCCCCTGACTGAGCACTGGAGGAATGATCCCTGAGCATAGAACCAGGATGAAGCCCCGTTCTGGTTCTGGGACAGGGTTATAGAAAGGACAAAACAATTCAAGAAGAGAATCAGGCTGAAATGGGGTTTCTTGGTAAGGGCGCACTCCGGGAATAACGGAGACCTCCCCCACTTGTGCGTTATTTATTTTTGTTTTGTTTTGTTTTGATCCACCTGTGTTTTAGGGTGGGTTTACGTGGAAGTAAAGGAGCCTGGGGTGGGCGTGGGGTGGGGAGCAGGCAGAGAGAGTGTGGTTAACTCAGAAACAGAGCCTGTTCCTGCCTGGTAGGGGTCCCTTGGCTGGGGGGGGGGGCGGGCAAGGCGCAGCAGGTGGTCTTCTTGTGGATTCCAGACATCCCCAGGGCCTGGGCAGTGGTGGAAGTGCAGATGTTACAGGGTCCTTCTCTGGGCTGACCCAACGCTCAACACCAGTGAGTGTGGCCCCCCAGAAAAGCAGGGGGAAGCGTGCCTTGCACACTTCTAACCCCGGTTGACTTCTCAGCACTGCATAATCTCTTGGTCCCCCAAGCACCACCAGGAGTGAGCACAAAAACACAAACCAAACCGAAAGGAAGAAAAGAGCCACAGAGCACACACGGGCATCTGGCGGTTGGCAGGTGCTGGTAACGCCCCCCCCCGCCCCCCCCTCCCCCCCGCCGCAAGAGCCCAGAAGCTGCTGGATTCGGAATCATCTTCCAACCATCTGCACCAACTTCTGAAGCTGGGCCCGAACTAGAGGATAGCAGGGAGGGCCCTTGCCTTGCCCATTACAAACCCGGGTTCAATCCCCGGCACCCCACAGGGTCCCCCCACACCTGCCAGTAGTGATTCCTGAGCATCACAGAGTGTGACCCAAAAACCTAAAAAAAGGGAGGCAAAGAAGGAAGGTGGGACGGAGGGACATGGGAGAGAGAGGAGAGAGGAAAGGAAGGAAGAAAGGAGAGAGGGAGGGAGGGAGGGAGGGAAGGAAGGGCAGGCAGGCAGACTCAGGTTGTTTTGAGTTTGGGATCACATTATTTGTTTGTAAAATGATGTGGCTTTGGTGGGGGTTGGGCATACCCAGTGGTCCTCAGGATCTTGGTCACATGGCTTGGCCTCTAGAACCATCTCTTTGGCCCACTATTATTATTATTATTATTATTATTAATTATTTGCTTTGTGCCTGTGTGTTGGGGGCCAACATGGCTGTGCTCAAGGCCTACTCCTGGCAGAGCTCAGGGGATCATATGTGGAGCTGGGGATTCTAGGCCGGATCAGAAGGATGCCAGGCAAGTGCCTTGAACCCGGTACTCTCTCTGGCTCTTATCTCTTTTTCTCTGGCTTTTGGTACTTGGCCACATCTGTGATGCTCGGGTGTTGCCCTGGAGGCTAGCTGCATCACGCTCAAAGAGAGAGCCTCATGAACAAGGTTTTATTCCTACTGGTTGTCCGGCCCAGGGGTCTAGGTTAGATAAGGTAAATCCCTGGTCCTTTACACTAAGTTCAGGCCTTGAGAGCCATTTTTATCTGGGCATTAGTGCAAACTCATTATCATGATTCACACTCATCTGTCACATGTTAGTGAAAGGGGGGTGTGTGGTTACAACATGTCTCATCAGCACAGGGAGGGCATTTTTTATTTTTGTTTTTGTCTTTCTGGGTCACACCCTGCAATGCTCAGGGCTTACTCCTGGCTCTGCACTCAGGAATTACTCCTGGAAGTGCTCGGGGGACCATATGGGATGCT
>JAOXYA010112306.1:0-10631 GCA_028565675.1 Sorex palustris | reverse complement strand
ACGTCTCCATTGGAGACTTTGTTGTTACTGTGTCTGGCATATCGAATACTCTCGGTAGCTTGCCGGGCTCTCCGACAATACCAGGAGAATAACTTCAGAATCATAGGAATTTTTGTTGTTATTTGTTTGTTTTAGGGCAACACCTTGCTGTGCTCTGGGCTTAATCCTGGCTCTGTTTTCAGGATCACTCCTGGCAGGATTGAGTGCCCACATGGAATATAGTGGATCAAACCAAGGTTATATGCAAGCAAGGTTAGTGTCATACCCACTGTACTATCTCTTTGGCCCAGAAAGCAGGAATTCTTGAAGAAGAAATAAGGAGAAGGGAAGAAATTCTAATTGAAGAAATTGGTAAAAACTTCCCCAGTCTGATGGTGGAAACTTGTTCATTAATCCAGGGGTATCAAACAATACAATCAAAACAAACTCAAATGACAAACATTCAAATGACAAACATCAAAGAGAGATACAGACTACCTAAAGAGACAGAGAGAAGCAAAGCCTCAAATATAAAAGAAATAAGATAAAATTCAGATCACATTTCTAAACTGAAACTGCAGGCAAGAAGAGAATGGAATGATATATTTGAAGCGCCATATGAATAGAAACTTCAACCAAGGATCTACTACTGTGCAAGGCTATGAATCATTGGGAGAGGGATGGAAATATTCTCAGGCAAACTCTAATTGAAGGCATTTGTTGCATTTCTTCTGGTCTCTGTTATTTTGAATAAAAATATAGAGCTAAAATTTTATTTCCTATAGATAATGTATACTTTTTCTTGGCTTTCACTTTTCTTTTGTCCTTTGTTTTTAGCAGTCTAGTCATGATGTATTCGGACAGAAGCTTCTTTGCATTTTTCTTATTTTGCAGTTTGCTAAATATTAATCCTTTTGGTATTGTCCTCCAGATCCCTGAAACATTGTTTATTATTTTAAAATTTTTTTCTGTTGTCCATATTGTCTAACTTCTATCATCAAAGTTTGCAATTTTTTTTGTTATTCAGTTCTGAAATACATTTAATGATTTAAAATATGATGACTGCTATGTGTTTTCAATTTTTAAATTCTAGTTGATTTTTGTTTATACATCTTATTTTGTTATTTATACATTCAATTTTGAGATTTTATTTTTATTTGTTCTGAAAGTTTTGCCCTTAATGTAACTTGTTTGTTATTGCTGCCTTATAGGCCTTGATGGATACTTATAACAGTTTTACTGTATCAGTGATGGCTCAGTTGATTCCATTTGAATTCAGATTTTTATGGTCCTTTCTATGCTAAGAAATTTTTTTATTATACTCAAGAATTTTTTACTCTTATAATATGATCTGGGCCTCCTCCGCCCAGATCCCCCCTTTTTCAGTATGTACTCATTACATCCACCAACTGCCCCCGGAGGCACCGTGTAATCCCTTCAACGGCCAAGACCCAGAGACGATAAAACCCATCTCCCGGAAGAGAACAATGCAGAGTCTCCTGCCTCCATGCCTGGCTGTCCTCACCAGGGCTCCTTGGAAGAGGGCAGTTTGAGTTTCCCTCCCCGCCCCGAGCATAGGCCTGGCAGCTGAAGACCTCCAGTTCCAGCCACAGCCATGCTTAAAACCACTCTCCACACGTTCGGACAAACCTCACGCTTGAAGGAGAGGAGCAGAGGAACCCAGGTTTGTGGGACCTGAGGCTTAGATCTCCAAGCCTGGTCGGATCGGGACTGGGCCTCTTCCACCCAGATCCCCCTTATTCCAGTATGTAGGCATTACACCCACCAACTGCCCCTGGCACTGTGTAATCCCATCAATGGCCAAGACCCAGAGGCTATAAAACCCAGCTCCCGGAAGTGCACGGCTGCATTTGCGACTGCACAGCATCTTATTATCTAGTTCTTACTCTGGAAAACCTGGCAGGCTACTGAAAGTATCCTACCTGCATGGCAGAGTCTGGCAAATGCCCCGTGGCGTATTCAGTATGCCAAAAACCAGTAACATTGATGAGTCTCATTCTCCTGACCCTGAAAGAGCCTCGAATGTGGCACTTTCTAAAATCTCAGGGCTAGGACGAAGGAGACGTTACTGGTGCCTGCTCGAGAAAATCGATGAACAACAGGATGACAGTGATATAGTGATAATATGACATTCTGGGTTTTATTAAATCACATTAAAATGTAAACCTTTAATGTTCATGTTGATTTTAACAAATATTTTATGGCTTTTTTAAAATGGAAAAATCTATTTTCAAATCTTTTATCACATTATTGCAATATGTCCCATGAGGATATCATCCAGTGGCTACTCTTGGACTCAGATGATATTCTGTTATGAATTCACTTCTTAAAGTCCTTGACATGCAACTTAGAATATGATTCACACATTACTGCCCAGGAATGAGCCTAAGAATTAACAGATGATTTTTTGGCTTTATTTTCTGGATCCCTTCATCCCCATAATCTCTTTGGTATTCTTTTCTTTTCTTTTTCTTTGTTTTGGGGGTCACATCTGGCTGTGCTCGGGCGTTATTCTTAGAAATACTGAGGGGACCATATTGATGATGGGAATTGAACTCTCAATAGCTGAAAACAGGAAAAGTGTCCTACCCACTGTACTATCTCTGCAGCCCTCTTTAGTGTTTTTCAGGTTGGCAAAGTCCTTTTGGACTGCTGAACAGATGATGAGGCATCTCTTGGTTTTCTTTCCTTTGGAAGCTTATATAGAGAAAAAAAGTTGAGAGGTTTTCCATAGCACCTGGATGGTTATGCCTTACACTTACGTCTGTGTTTTTGCTACTCTCAGTGCTGTCACTCAGCACTAATTATCTGAGTGTCAATCCCAGCACTGATTGTCTGGGATTGTCTTGGGACAGAGGGTGAGAGATGGAATTTCTTCCCAACTCTCCCAACATCTTTCTCTTCCTCTGAAAATTAGGAAGCTCATTTGGCTTACTTCTAGGCAGAACAGTAAAAATTGTTCAAGAGAAGTTTCTGCCTTTACTTTTTTCCTTTTGGAAGGTTAGGGATGCTATAAATTCAGGTGGATTATGTTTTATAGGAAAAATTGTGTGGTTTGTGTTGCTGAATTTAAGTGTCATTTGTATATTGAGGATAATAGCCTTCTTTCAAATGAGTCTTTTGCCAACATTTTTTATTATTTTGACATATACTATAATTCTCTGTTCTTTATGAATAGCAGAATCTCTTTTAATAGATCTGCTGTGAATCTTAGAGACTTTTCTTTGAGTGTAAGTACCTTTTATGATCTTGCTACTTTCAATATTAAATCTCTGGTTTTGGCTTTGTCATTTTGAGTACAATTTGGCTTGGGTTTTTTCTATTAAGTACACTTTTCTCTGAGAAATTTTTGGCCTCTTGGATATGAGTGCTTGTGTTCATCAAATTTTGGAAATTATTATTTATGATTTAATTGTTTTACATCAAATTTACCTTCCTGTTCATTGATGACTCCTACTAATTCTTATATTTTTCCTCTTGAACTTACCCATGCTTCTTTCTTATGCTGTTCATTAATTTTCAGACATTTTTCTTTTTTTAGTTTATTTTTTATTTTTAAATTTAAAATTTTTTTAATGAATCACCATGAGATATAGTTATGGACTTACAAACTTACCAAACTTTCGTGATTACATTTCCCTCCACCAGTGCTCATTCTTCACCACCAATGTTCAGAGGATCCCTCCTGCCACCCCCACCCCAATCCTTGCAGCCCCCCACCCCCAACCCTCTCGCCTCTGTGGCAGGAACACTCAGTTTTACTCTCTTTCTCTTTTTGGGTATTGTGGTTTGCAATACAGATAGTAAGTGGCCATCATGTGGCATCAAAGTAGACTATAGTCTACTTTGAGCATGTATCTTCCATCCCTAGTGAGCCCTCCAAGCATCATTCACTTAGTGGTCCCTTCTTTATCCCAGCTACGTTTTCCCCCTGCATGTGAGACCATCTTCCAAGCCATGGAGCAATCCTCCTGGCCCTTATCTCTATTATCCTTGGGTATTAGTCTCCCATTCTGTTATTTTATATTCCACAAATGAGTGCCAGCCAGCCCAGCTGAGACGGGTTCAATTCCTCTGCCCCTCTTGGAGAGCCTGGCAAGCTACCGAGAGTATCTCGCCCACACAGCAAAGCCTGGCAAGCTACCTGTGATGTATTCGATATGCCAAACATATCGAACAAGTCTCACAATGGAGACATTATTGGGCCCACTCGAGAAAATCGATGAACATGGGAGGACAGTGCTACAGTGCTACAAATGAGTGCAGTCCTTCTATGTCTGTCCCTCTCTTTCTGACTCATTTCACTTGAAGCTGTTCAGATCTTAAATGCCCTTACCGATAATGGCTTTGTTTGCCATCGAGAAAGTTGTGTTGAAGTCATAAAGAATTTGCTCATAGTTTATATATTTTGAAGTTATGTTACTAGCAAACACAGCCTCCCATTGTTAGCATCCTGATAAAATGAACCTCTTCCTGTGACCAGCGATTATCTTTATCCCTCTTAAAGCTTTTCTCATAAAATTCTACTAGAGTGAGGGGTGGGGGCTGGGGTAGGGTCACGCCCGGCTGTGCGCAGGTATTTACTCCTGGCTCTGTGCCCAAGCTTCACTCCTGGTGGTACTTGGGGAACCATTTGGGGGACCTGGGATCAAATCCAGGCCAGTCATGTGCAAGGCAAGTGCCCTGCCCACTGGCCCTGGAGTTTTTTCTTGGGGTACAGGGAGGTGGAAGACAAGACTTCCTCCCCGCAGGGAGGTGGAAAATCAGGATTCCACCCTGAGATGGGAGAGCACCCCAATTTGAATCCCTGGCACCACATAAGAACCCCCCATGTTCACTCCTGAGCACAGAACCAGAAATAGTCTCTGCACGCTGCCAGATGTGACTTCCCCAAACTAACAACAACAAAACTTTGTCTGTTCATAAAGGCCTGGACTCAGATGACCCTGAAGCAGTGCCCTGAATTGGGAGGATGGAGCTGAGCCTTCAGCACCGCACAGCAGGTTGAGTGGTCTCCTCAGGAAAGATGTGAGGTCTGGGTCCAGGCGTTCTGTAGCTGAGGCAAACTCTGGGCTCCGATCAGCTGCCAACACTCTTCATTTCTTCAAGACCACACACTCTGGTGCTGAAGTCAACAGACACAGAGAGAGGCTGGGCATGGCCACAGCAGCCGTGATGGGCCCCTCTCTTGGGCAGCATTCCCAGAAGCAAGACTCTAGTGGACATCTGAGAAGGTTAAGAGCCCCACCCTATTTCAATGACAGTGCAGGCTCCCCACGGCCTCCTCGCTGACCACACCCCTCTGGAGCCTGGGGTGCCTGACCCAGAGGAGGCCTCGGACCTACATGTCAGGTCCTGTTGGTACTCCCCTCACAAGGCTTCGGGGTACAGCCCTCTCCCAGCAAGTTTGGGTAAAGAAGTTGCAAGGCACGGGAGCTGGACCTACAGAGGGTAGGGCATTTGCCTTGCATGCGGCCGACCCGGGTTCGATTCCCATCATCCCATATGGTCCCCCAAGCACCGCCAGGAATAATTCCTGAGTGCAGAGCCAGAAGTAACCCCTGTGCATCACCGAGTGTGACCCAAAAATGCAAAAAAAAAAAAAGTTGCAAGACCCAGCTCACGAAATCACCCAGGTGCCCAGCATATTTTCCCCAGCTCCCTTGTGGAACATTAGCTCCATTTCTTCTTAGTGATGAGCATCGATTCCCCCTGCCAGGAGCCTGCTGAGACCAGAGAATGAGATGCAGCTGGAACTGAAATGGATGCTCTCTGTGCGCCTGGCGGAAGCAATTTCCCCTTTGTGAGGCGTTTCTCCTTTGTGAATGAGGCACAAATCCCACCAAACGGGGTTGGGGGGGGGAAAGAAAGGGATTTTCAGGGGGCTACTCTGACCCAAACACTTTGATTTCCAAACCCATATACCACCCCCTCCTCGATGGGCCCACCACACCCGCTCCAGGGTTTGGACAGGCCCTTATATCTGGTCACTCACAGCGGGAATGACAACTGCCTGGATTGTGACCCCAACGGCTTGAAGTCTGGCCTCTGCTGTGGAGAGCACCTTCTCTCTCCTGTTATCGGAACCCTGTCCTCCTCACAGCCACTCTAGCCTAGAGAGAAGGGCAGAGCTTTGACGCCACGTCTCTTCCTGCTGGTGTCAGGTCTACACTCACACACTCTGGGAATTGTGGGGTTTCTGGGATGGAAAGAGAATCTGAGAATCAAACAGTGGCACCAAGATCTGGTAGGGATCAGCTCAGAATAAACGCCGCCAGGGACCAGAAGGGACCTGCACAGAGGGACAGGGGCAAGTTCTTAACATCTCTCCCAGGAGCCCTGGACTCAGAGCAACTGTAGGCAGGAAGGAGGCTGCCCCAGTCTCTGCTGTGGGGCTCAGACTCCTGCAGGAAGGCAGGTCACCCAAAGGAGAGCAGTAGTGCCCAGAAATAACTCCGGGGCATGGCCAAGGAACAAGTTTTTTTCTGTTTTTTGTTTGATGGATCACTCCCAGTGGAGCTCCAAGGTTACTGCCACCTCAGTGCCTGGCCCCTCTCCTGGACGTGCTCCGGAGACCCCCTGGTGCCAGGGATTAAACCCAGGTCTCCTGCATGCAAAGCATGTGTTCAGTCCATGTGGCTACTCCTCCAAAAGAACAAGTTCTTTAAAGGAAAAGGACTGTATTTGGGGGGTGTGCAAGGGAGTGTGTTTGGAGCACATCTGGCAGTGCTTAGGACTTACTCATGGCCCAGGATCCCTCCTGGCCAAGCTCAGGGGATCATGTTTGTGCCCAGGATTGAACTGGGGTCGGGCATGTGCTAAACAAGCTCCTTAACCCCTGCACTGTCCTGCAGCACCTTCCTCCCCATCATTTTTTTTTTGGCAAAAGGAATTCAAAACTGAAGCCCTGAAGCCCTCACAGCGGATGAGGGATGGTGTTCAGGAAGATGACAAAAGATCCTGGAGTACCAGGGTTCAAACCTGGGTCAGCCATATGCAAGACAAGTGCCTTACTGTGTTATCTCTCACGCCCCCTCCAGATTATTTTTGTTTGTAATTGATCATAGTATAAAATAGCAATGAAATTATTTTATCATCACAGAGCACTATATGTCACACACACACACACACAACACACACAGACACCCTCACCCATATATCCCGACCATTACCCCTTATACTTGGCAACTGAGCTTTGAACACTTTCTCCTTCTACCAGTGTTTCAAGCTCCCTCCATCACCTTCTCCTGGTCCCTGCCCTCACCTCCGTCCCCGCCTCCGGACTTTCACTGGTCTCCCAAAGGCCAAGACATAGCTGCAACTGAAATGGAACAGGACAAGATGGGAAAGGAACCACTTTCCTATTCACTGATGATGTGGGAACATCAACTAAGCATCTGCTGGGAAGAACAGGGACAGATCAGGCAAGGGTCCTGCTCTCCAGAAACTGGCAGCTGTCCCAGGAGGGGGTGGGGGAGGCCAGGGTCAGGATGAAGATTGAGCTGGACTCATCAGTCACTTGGACCAAGGCTGCTCTGGGTCACCCAGAGGCTGTGGCTCCTTCACCCAACGAGACGTCTCAGCACCCTCAGCTCCTTGTGAGGATGCCAAAGGAGAAGAAGGACGTGAAGGCAGAAGGAATGACGTCAGCAGGGTAAGTGCCCAGAATGATGTCAGCAGGGAAGTGCCCACTCCACCCAGGGATGTCTGTGCCGGCCTTAGCCCTGCACCAAGCAAGCACATTTCAGAGAAAACTAAACAATCTCCCCCAAACTTTCCACTCTCTGGGCTATTTTTATTTTGTGATTTTTTCCAAGCCTCAGAATGAAATTGGAAAGAAAAAAAAATGCAGCTTTTTATTTGGTAGTTTATAAGAGTCCGGATGAACTAGCAATCGTGATAGCACCAGGCCTCAAGTTTACATTCGCAGAGAGAGAGGCCACAGGCCCCCATGCTGATGGCTTTGGGGAGCGCAGCTGAAATCACTAATGCGGGCCTTGCTCTCACCAGCCTGTGTAGTCTTAAGTGGTCTAATCAGCCTGCTCTACACAAACACAAATAAATAAAAATTGACATTACATCGGGCAACAGTACGGCGTGCCCTGTGCGATGAGAACCAGCTGAGTTTATGGGTCCCGTGGTTTACAGAGCGGGCAGCCGGGCAGAGCACTTGGGGGACATGGGTACCGCCAGGGCATCAGCCCTCAACCCTTGGGGTGGGGATGGAGAGACAGAGAGACCTCACTCAGATGGCTCTGGGGATCCTTCTGTGGTAACGCCCCTGTCCCCAAGTGGGCTCTTTCCTGGCTCTTGCACCTCCTGGGCCCATGAGTTGGCATCTGCTGCCGGCTTTGTTCCGGAATTCTTTCCTTGAGCAACAAACGCCAACGTGCAGGCCAGCGAGGTTCGAGTATGGGGGTAAAGTCTGACATCTTGACCAAGGGCCTACCACTCCAAACAGTGGATGCTCCAGAAGGTTCTTATGGGACAAAAGTCAAGGGAGTGATTGGAATCCAATTTGAGGGTGCAGTGGTACCAGAGAGATGAAAAGGGGGTGTCTGAGGAAGGACAGGATTCAAGCCATGGGTCTAGACCTGTTCTCTGCCATCCCAGGAACCTCCCCTGCCCATCCCACCCCCCTCAAGGCCTCTTGGCATTAGGATCCTTCCTTCCTCCCACCCTGCATCTTTTGTGAGGGCACCCTCCTGGGGGAACCCCCTGTGAGGGGCCGTGAGTAGGGGGGAGGGTCCACAGTGCAGACCTGAACTTCAACACAGTTCCCTGTACTCCTGACACAAAACTCCAACTCTATCTAGAGACTCAGGCTCGAGGCAGGGCCTTCCCCACTTCCGCTGAAGGCTTCCACCCCTCGACCCTCTGGAATGAAGTCAGAGACCCTGGCAGGAAGCCCGCATTGGGGAGCTGTCCCAGTCCTGGGGGAGCAGCCCCGCCCAGCCGCAGTGCTACTGCATCTCCCTTCTGCTCCGTTCATCCTCTCCTCCCTCCCAGGCGGCCTCCAGGAACCCCAAAGTCTCCTGCAGTACCAGTCACAGGTGGTCCCCTCACATCACATCCGACCGCACTCACCCAACTCTGCTTTTCCCTGATTTTCCTCCCCCAGATGTTGGGGCCCACGAGGAACCACCGGGGCCAGTAAGGAGATGCCGCTCCCCGCTGGGCTGCAGAGAGCTCGGGTAGCCCAGGAACAGAGTCAGGAAACGCATCACCAGCGCGGGGTCTTGGTCCTCCTGAGTGGTCTGTCTGTCTCTCCTCTCGTCTCTTCCCCTCTCTCCCCTCCCCTTCCCGGCCCTCCCCTCTCCTCTCCTTCCCTCCTGCCCTCATACCTTCCTTCTTGCCTACCTGTTGGATAACACTGGGGTTGTCTTTGCTGCTCCCGCAGGGAGCTTAAGGTTTATTGAGCCACTCCCACAATAGTGCAACTGAGGCACACCCAATTCCATCAGTCCCTCCTCGGACCCTGCTCGGAACTAAGGGCAACTGAGACTTAAGTCAAGTAAATATGGATGCCCAGGAGTAAATATTTTGGAGCCAATTAACTCCCATGTTACATAGCATAGCATTAATTGTCTTCCTGTGTCTATACGTCTATACAAAAAGGACATTGCTAAATAAACCATGAAAACGATATAAAGAAAAGAGAAAAAAATAATATAGGATTATTAGTAATTGATGGAATTGGGCATGCCTCAGTTATACTGTTGTGGGAGTGACTCAATAAACCTTAAGCTCCCTGCAGGAGGAGCAAGGACTACCCAATGTTATCCAACAATAACCCTATAAAGCTTGCCAGAATATTATGAAACATTTTTGAGTTCTTACCCAACAGAGCAAGATTATAGAAATTTCAGGCAACTGAAAAACAAAAAGGTTAGGATGTGGAGATGGTGTCCGGTCATATATGTTATTCAGTTATTGGACACATCCTAGGCCCATTCTTATGAAATTCCATATCCGTATTTCCTTTGTTTGGGTCCATATTTTTAACCTAACCCTGCTTATTGTTACCCTGTCCCTATATACAATAAAATAATTAGGAATCAAGTTAACCAACTTAACCAACATGTCTATTTTTAAAACTATAGGACACTGATTATAGATATTGAAAAATACTCGAACAAATAGAACATTTCATCATGATCATGTACTGGAAGCATTAATATTTTAGGTTGAAGTGACAGCACAGAGATTAAGGCATTTTCCTTGCATGCATCCAGCCTTTGTTCTTTTTCCACCACCACAAGGTCTCCTGAGGATTTTAGGGAGTGGCCACCCAAGCACAGAGCTGTGAGTAGCTCTGAAGAACTACTGACTGTGACCAAAACTACCCTAAATGAATTAGTATTATTAAATATACATACAAATAAATGTAATCTATAGACTCAATGCATTTCTTATTGTATTGATAATTTTCATCAAAGTAGAAAAGACAATTCTGTAAATTTACACTGGTGAAGGAACTGGTGTTGGAACATTATGTAACTGAAACCCAATCATGAACAGCTTTGTATCAGTGCATCTCACCGTAATTCAAATTTTAAAAAAAGAAAGAAAAGAAAAGACATTCTTAAAAATACATAGAACCAGAAAAGAATGGAATAGCTAAAGTAATC